>CM077148.1:118433783-118623529 GCA_039583875.1 Platanthera guangdongensis | reverse complement strand
ATCAGATGTGTTCTTTTTTTCATTTTTTCTAGCTATAGTTTAATTTTATATATTTATTATGAGATAAAATAAATTAATTTCCGTGAGGTAGAAGTACTCAACAGGCCTGAGTCTAATAGAAATTATAATATTATATTTCGATAGGTACCGTTGCCTATTTGAGATTATAGTTTGGATATATTTTTAAAACTATAAAATTTCTCATCAAGTTTTTGGCGCCGTTGTCGGGGACTCTTTTTGTTGATATTTAGAAAGTGCAAATTTTATTACTTTTATCATTCTCTTTCTCTACCCCAATTCTCTTTTGATTTTTATTTCATTCGCTTCCATTGGTAAAGGTTGTTTTATTTTCTTTTTACATTAAAAAAATGTTATCTCAATTGGCTTAAAATTGCCAGGCTTCAAAATCAATTAGATATTCTGAAGCCGCTAAACAGTGCCAAAGTTTTTGTTATTATTGTGGTGGTTCTCATCGAAGTGAGTACTGTTATCTTTATCATTATAATTCACAGCTACCTTATGAATAAAATTGAATATAATTATGAAAATAACTATTCTCACTTTTATGATAATTTTTTTCCAATTTTCATGAAAATAATTTTTCAAATTCCTTTAATTTTCATGAAAATAATTTTTTGAATTTAAACAAGAATACTTATTTTGATTTAAATAATTTTTCTTCTACCTCGGGCATTTGTTTTCCATGTTCACAAGATCAACCAGAAAACTTTCCGATTTATGAGAACAATTATTTAGATCCTAATTTTTGTTCTTCTTTTAGCACACCACAATCCCTTTCTTCTAATTTTGGGGACAATACACAATTCATAGTGGATCCTCCCCAAAATTTAGAAGAAATTATTTCAAGATTATTCACTAAGATTCTTCACTCTCTTCAAATAGTTCACCTAGTACGGAACATAATCTTCATGTGCCCCCTTAATGACTTATTCGGAAGAGGAGGAAGGATTATTATATCAAGAATATTTTAAAGTTATGGGCACACCGGGTGAAATAGAAGAAAAACATATTTCTTCTCCTATTTCTCTCGATTTTTCTTCTACTCATTAATCTTCAAACTCCACTAATGAATATTTAGAAATTGAAATCCATGAAACTATAGTGCCCAGTACTTTTCTTTTAGATAACAACTTTATTTTAGAAAATACACAACCTATACCTAATCATTTAACTTCGCAAGAACCTCCTCCTTGCGAAGATTTTTCTAACGCGCTTACTTTTGATTTTTCTTTAACAAATGAATTTCATGAAGATGATGAACCATTGCAATCACACATCGTCAATGATCCATTTGTCGCTCATCTACAAAAATTCACATCGCCTCAGGTATGTATAGGTGATGTGAATTTACATTTTCAAGTCAATTGTTCAAAAAAGGAGAATCAAGAAGGAAGCGGATGAGTCGTTGGGCGAGCGTCTTCGGCATATTACCCAAGCGTGAATTAAGGGAGTTGCCCCTTCATCTTCAATATTATTTTCCATTCTCCTAACAATAACCGTCTAGCTTAAAGATGGGAAAAAAAAAGCGCTCTTGGGAGACACCCTTTCTTATCATTTACTTTTTATGAATTTTTTTTTTCCTAAATTTTCACAAATTGTTTTTCTTCCCCCCCCCCCCCCTCCTACTTGACTTATAAATATTGGGGACAATGTTTATTTTTAAGCATGGGGTGGATTTTTTTTATTTTTTTTATTTCGAAATTCATAAAAAATGAAAATATCTTTAAAAACTTTAAAAAAATTTGTTTTCTTTTTATTATCAAAAATAAAAAGAAAAGAGAAATAAAAAATAATAATAAAGCCCTGCTTAAATTTTTGTGACTTTTCAGAAATTTATTTTGAGTTTATTAATAAGAATTTTTATAATTTTTGATTTTCTAAATCTTTTATTTCATCAAAGTTAGTTAAATTTAATTTTTAGGTGATTTGATTTTAAGAAATAAATTTATGAAGTAAATTTGTTTAGAGAAATTTATTTAATCTTTTTCTCTCAAATTCTAATTAGTTTTAATTTCATAGTGCTTAGTTTAACAATTTTTAGATTTTAATTATCTCCACTTTAAACTTTAAGATTCTTAGGAAATTTTAATTTACTATAGTTGCTCTCCAACAATTTTAATTTAATCTAAATTTTTGCTAGCCTTTCCCTTGTTTTTAACTTTCTTGTTAGATCATATGTCATGGGATAAGAGGATAAAATTCATTATCCCTGGTACACATGCAAGTTTTTATTTTTGGTTAGATCATATGTCATGGGAATCAAGTATTCCTTGGTACACATATGCAACCCCAAAAGAGGAGTAGGAGGATAAAATTCATTATTCCTAAGCAACTTTGTTTGAAGAGAAAAAAAAGAAGAAAAAAAAATTGTGGGGGTGAGAGGATAAAATTCATCACCCTCAATCTAAGATCTCTTCAATTGCCTTTTTCCAAACCCAAACTCCAATATAATTTCTTTGGTTAAATTAATTTTGTACAAGAGCATAAGTAGTAGTTTGATTTTTCCTTGAAGTCTCTTTTTAGTGAAAAAAGTTTTTATAATTTTTAATCTAACTTTGTTTGCTAAATACTTAATTTTGAGTTCTAATTACTTTATTAGAGAACTTGGCTAAATATTTATCTTTTCTCATTGTACTTTCATATTTTAGTACTTAAAAATTTGAAACACTTAAATTAATTTTTAACTTTCTTTTGATTTAATAGATTTTTGGTTTAATTAAAAAATTATTTTAATTTCTTATAAGTACTCTCATAGTTTTGCTATGGAATACAAAAGCTTAAATATGGGGGTATTTGATAAGTCTTTATTTATAGTATTTTTATATAGTTTTATTTAATAAATAGCTATGTTTAATTCTAGTTTTTATTAATTTTTAAATTAATCCTTTTGTTTTCTTATTTCAGGTAAATTTGGGCTGCCAATAGCAAATTGGATCTTACATGACTGACCAGGAGATGAAACAGAAGAATTCTTGAGAAATTAGTTCTACACGCCACTGTCAGGGGCGTGACCTTCAGGTCACGGGCGTGACAGGTGGTCGTGACCCACAGAGGAGCCTAGAGAACGGGACACATCAGTTTAAAGCTACACGCCCCTTATCACGGGCGTGAGCAATAGGTCACGGCGTGTGACCAGAAGTCGTGACAAGGGGCTAAATTCATCAAGCGAAGAACGTCAAACAGTCAAGTACACGCCCGTGACCCAAAGGTCAAGGGCGTGACCCAGGTGTGTCGCATGCGTTTACAGCAAATAAGTACAGTCGTTCCTGCAGTTGCCACCCCATTTCCATTGCAGCCTGACACGCTGATGGTCATGGGCGTGACCATGGGGTGTGACCATGGGGCGTGACCCTTCCTCCCGCTGTTTTTCTTCCCGCCATTTTCCAGAAACAGAACTGACATGCCCTAGGTCACGGGCGTGCCCTAGGGGCGTGACCCGCCATTTAACATATTTTGACGGTTTCTCCTCCAACGTTCCCAGGCTTTCAAGACGGCAGTTCCGAGCCTGACACGCCCTAGGTCACGGGCGTGACCCAGGGCGTGACCTTCCAGAAGTTTTTCTTATAAATTCCAGATAAGTTCAAGAGCTGAGGGGGAGCCAGGAGGCAAATCTAGGGGGAGCTTCAGTAGATTATTTTCCTATTTTTATGCATTTTGTTCATGTACTTTTCAATATCATAGTTTAGGCTTTAATTCTAGCCATTTTTATTTTCTTTCTATGTAGCCCTATTTTCATTTCCACTTGATCATGATAAGCTTTTCAATATAATAAACTACTTTTTGGTGAAACTCTTTTCTTATCGTTTCGAATTATCTTTGATTTATTAGCTTTGATTCCGATCTCAGATCTGTATCCTAAATGACCGAGAGGTTGCGAATATGGGGAGATCACTCAAAGATAAAGGAGTTGATTGCAATCCTTAAGAGAGGACGACATAACTCTTCCGGATTGGAGTGAAATCCAATAGAGGGGTTCACCTCCTAAAGCAGGCTTAGATGTTTCGACTGGCCGAGAGGTCTTAATCGATCAACCTAAGTTTAGTGGAGAGGGTATTCTCGAGAGAGGCATTTTCGTATTTTAGGAACCTCCACGGTCGAAGCGGATAATCTAGAAGTTTGCCCTTAAGATAAGTTTATTTTATTTCAAAGTTAGTCTAGATGAAGTGTGTTCTTTTTTCAATTTTTCTAGCTATAGTTTAATTTAGTTATTATTATGATATAAAATAATATAATTTGCTTGAGTAGAAGTACTCAACAAGCCCCGAGTCTAATACGACATTTCTATACTATATTTCGATAGGTACGCTTGCCTATTTGAGATTATAGTTTGGATATATTTTTCAAACTATAAAATTTCTCATCATTTTTGGCGCCGTTGTCGGGGACTCTTTTTGTTGATATTTAGAAAGTGCAAATTTTATTACTTTTATCATTCTCTTTCTCTACCCCAATTCTTCTTTTGATTTTCTTTTTCATTCACTTTCATTAGTTAAAGGTTGTTTTATTTTATTTTTACATTAAAAAAATTTTATCTCAATTGAGCGCTAAAATTGCCAGGCTTCAAAATCAATTAGATATTTCAAAAGCCGCAAAAAACACAGTGGTTCTCATCGAAGTGAGTACTGTTATCTTTATCATTATAATTCACAGCTACTTATGAAATAAAATTGAATATAATTATGAAAATAACTATTCTCACTTTTATGATAATTCTTTTTCCAATTTTCATGAAATAATTTTTCCAATTCCTTTAATTTTCATGTAAATAATTTTTCGAATTTAAACGAGAATACTTATTTTGATTTAAATAATTTTTATTCTACCTCGGGCATTTATTTTCCTTGTTCGCAAGATCAACCAGAAAACTTTCAGATTTATGAGAATAATTATTTAGATCCGAATTTTTGTTCTTCTTTTAGCACACCACAATCACTTTCTTCTAGTTTTGGGGACTTTACGCAATTCATAGTTGATCCTCCCAAAATTTAGAAGAAATTATTTCTTGTTCTAATGATTCTTCACCCTCTTCAAATAGTTCACCTAGTATGGAACATGAATCTTCATGTGCTCCCTTGGTGACTTATTTGGAAGAGGAGGAAGAATTATTATATCAAGAATATTTTAAAGTTATGGGCACACCGGGTGAAATAGAAGAAAAACATATTTCTTCTCCTATTTCTCCGATTTTCCTTCTACACATGAATCTTCAAACTCCACTAATGAATATGTAGAAATTGAAATCCATGAAAACTATAGTGCCCAGTACTTTTCTTTTAGATAACAACTTTATTTTAGAAAATACACAACCTATACCTAATCATTTAACTTCGCAAGAACCACCTCCTTGCGAAGATTTTTCTGACGCGCTTACTTTTTATTTTTCTTTAACAAATGAATTTCATGAAGATGATGAACTGTTGCAATCACACGTCGTCAACGATCCATTTTCCGCTCATCTACAAAAATTCACATCGCCTAGGTATATATAGGTGATGTGAACTTACATTTTCAAGTCAAATGTTCAGAAAAGGAGAATCAAGAAGCAAGCGGAGGAGTCGCTGGGCGAGCGTCTTTGACGTATTCACCTAAGCGTGAATTAATAGAGTTGCCCTTCATCTTCAATATTATTTTCCATTCTCCTAACAATAACCGTCTAGCTTAAAGACGGGAAAAAAAAGCGCTCTTGGGAGACAGCCCTTTCTTATCGTTTATTTTTATGAATTTTTTTTTTCCTAAATTTTCACAAACTGTTTTTCTCCCCCCCCCCCCCCCCCTCTACTTGACTTATAAACATTGGGGACAATGTTTATTTTTAAGTGTGGGGGTGGATTCTTATTTATTTTTTTATTTCAAAATTCAAAAAAAATGAAAAAATCTTTAAAAAAATTTTAAAAAAATTTTGTTTTCTTTTTATTATCAAAATAAAACAAATAAATATATAATATAATAACCCCTGCTTAAATTTTTGTGACTTTTCAGAAATTTATTTTGAGTTTTTTTATAAGAATTTTTATAATTTTTGATTTTCTAAATCTTTTATTTTATCAAAGTTAGTTAAATTTAATTTTTAGGTGACTTGATTTTTTTAAGAAATAAATTTATGAAGTAATTTTTGTTTAGATAAATTTATTTAGTTTTTTCTCTCAAATTCTAATTAGTTTCAATTTCATAGTGCTTAGTTTAATAATTTTTAGTTTTTAATTATCTTCACTTTAAACTTTAAGATTCTTAAAATTTTAAATTTTAATTTACTATAGTTGCTCTCCAACAATTTTAATTTAATCTAAATTTTTACTAGCCTTTCCCTTGTTTTTAACTTTCTTGTTAGATCATATGTCATGGGGATAAGAGGATAAAATTTATTATTCCCTGGTACACATATGCAAGTTTTTATTTTTGGTTAGATCATATGTCATGGGAATCAAGTATTTCTTGGTACACATATGCAACTCCAAAAGAGGAGTAAGAGGATAAAATTCGTTACTCCTAAGCAACTTTGTTTGAAGAGAAAAAAAAGAAGAAAAAAATTCAAAAGAAAAAAATTGTGCGCGGTGAGAGGTATAAAATTCATCACCATCAATCTAAGATCTCTTCAATTGTCTTTTTCCAAACCCAAACTCCAGTATAATTGCTTAGATTAAATTAATTTTGTACGAGAGCATAAGTAGTAGTTTGATTTTTCCTTGAAGTCTCTTTTTACTGAAAAAAGTGTTTATAATTTTTAATCTAACTTTGTTTGCTAAATACTTAATTTTGAGTTCTAATTACTTTATTAGAGAACTTGTCTAAATATTTATCTTTTCTCATTGTACTTTCATATTTTAGACTTAAAAATTTGAATCACTTAAGTTAATTTTTAACTTTCTTTTGATTTAATAGATTTTTAGTTTAATTAAAAAAATTTTAATTTCTTATAAGTACTCTCATAATTTTGCTTTGGAATAAAAAGGCTTAAGTATGGGGGTATTTGATAAGTCTTTTTTTATAGTATTTTTATATAGTTTTTATTTAATAAATAGCTATGTTTATTTTTATTTCTAGTTTTTATTAATTTTAAATTAATCCTTTTGTTTTCTTATTTCAGGTAAATTTGGGCTGCCAATAGCAAATTGGAGCTTACAGGACTGACCAGGAGATGAAAGAGAAGAATCCTTGAGAAATCACTTCTACATGCCCCTGTCACGGGCGTGATCTTCAGGTCACGGGCGTGACAGGTGGCCGTGACCCACAGAGGAGCCCAGAGAACGGGACACATCAGTTTAAAGCTACACGCACCTTGTCACGGGTGTGACCAATAGGTCACGGGCGTGACCAGAAGGCGTGACCAAGGGGCTCAATTCGCCGAGTGAAGAACGTCGAACAGTCAAGTACACGCCCGTGACCCAAAGGTCACGGGCATGACCCAGGGCATGTCGCGTGCGTTTACAGCAAATAAGTACAGTAGTTCCTGCCGTTGCCGCCCATTTCCGTTGTAGCCTGACACGCCATGGACACGGGCGTGACCTTGGGGCGTGACCCCTTCATCAACAGCAATTTCCTCCCGCCGTTTTCAGCTTCCCGCCATTTTCCAGAAACAGAACTGACACGCCCTAGGTCACGGGCGTGCCCTAGGGGCGTGACCCACCATTTAATATATTTTGACGGTTTCTCCTCCAACATTCCCAAGCTTTCAAGACGGAGGTTCCGAGCCTGACATGCCCTAGGTCACGGGCGTGACCCAGGGCGTGACCTTCAGACGTTTTTCCTATAAATTCCAGATAAGTTCAAGAGCTGAGGGGGGAGCTAGGAGGCCAATCTAGGAGGAGCTTCAGTAGATTATTTTCCTGTTTTTATGCATTTTGTTCATGTACTTTTCAATTCATAGTTTAGGCTTTAATTCTAGCCCTTTTTATTTTCTTTCTATGTAGCCCTATTTTCATTTCCACTTGATCATGACAAGCTTTTCAATATAATAAAGTACTTTTTTGGTCAAACTCTTTTCTTATCATTTCGAGTTATCTTTGATTTATTAGCTTCGATTCCGATCTAAGATCCGTATCCTAAATGACCGAGAGGTTGAGTATATGGGGAGATCACTCAAAGATAAAAGGAGTTGATTGCAATCCTCAAGAGAGGACGACATAACTCTTCCGGATTGGAGTGAAATATAATAGAGGGGTTCACCTCCTAAACCAGTCTTAGGTGTTTCGACTGGCTGAGTGGTCTTAATCATCAACCTAAGTTTAGTCGAGAGGGTATTCTCGAGAGAGGCATTTTCGTATTTAAGAACCTCCATGGTCGAAGCGGATAATCTAGAAGTTTTCCCTTAAGATAAGTTTATTTTATTTCAAAGTTAGTCTAGATCAAGTGTGTTCTTTTTTCAATTTTTCTAGATATAGTTTAATTTACTTATTTTATTATGAGATAAAATAATATAATTTGCGTGAGTAGAAGTACTCAACAAGCCCCGAGTCTAATATGACATTCTTATACTATATTTTGATAGGTACGCTTGCCTATTTGAGATTATAGTTTGGATATATTTTTAAAACTATAAAATTTCTCATCAAGTTTTTGGCTTCGTTACCGGGGACTCTTTTTGTTGATATTTAGAAAGCGCAAATTTTATTACTTTTATCATTCTCTTTCTCTACCCCAATTCTTCTTTTGATTTTCTTTTTCATTCACTTCCATTAGAAAAAGGTTGTTTTATTTTCTTTTTACATTAAAAAAATGTTATCTCAATTGACCGCTAAAATTGTCAGGTTTCAAAATCAATTAGATATTTTGAAAGCCGCAAAACAACGTCAAAGTTTTTGTTATTATTGTGGTGGTTCTCATCGAAGTGAGTACTGTTATCTTTATCATTATAATTCACAGTTACCTTATGAAAATAAAATTGAATATAATTATGAAAATAACTATTCTCACTTTTATGATAATTCTTGTTCCAATTTTCATGAAAATAATTTTTCCAATTCCTTTAATTTTCATGAAAATAATTTTTCGAATTTAAACGAGAATACTTATTTGATTTAAATAATTTTTCTTCTACCTTGGGCATTTGTTTTCCTTGTTCGCAAGATCAACCAGAAAACTTTCAGATTTATGAGAACAATTATTTAGATCCTAATTTTTTTTTCTTTTAGCACACCACAATCGCTTTCTTCTAATTTTGGGGACTTTACGCAATTCATAGTTGATCCTCCCCAAAATTTAGAAGAAATTATTTCTTGTTCTAATGATTCTTCACCCTCTTCAAATAGTTCACCTAGTACGAAACATGAATCTTCATGTGCCCCCTTGGTGACTTATTCGGAAGAGGAGAAGAATTATTATATCAAGAATATTTTAAAGTTATGGGCACATCGGGTGAAATAGAAGAAAAACATATTTCTTCTCCTATTTCTCCCGATTTTCCTTCTACTCATTAATCTTCAAACTACACTAATGAATATTTAGAAATTAAAATTCATGAAACTATAGTGCCCAGTACTTTTCTTTTAGATAACAACTTTATTTTAGAAAATACACAACCTATACCTAATCATTTAACTTCGCAAGAACCTCCTCCTTGCGAAGATTTTCTAACGCACTTACTTTTGATTTTTCTTTAACAAATGAATTTCATGAAGATGATGATCCGTTGCAATCACACATCGTCAACAATCCATTTGCCGCTCATCTACAAAAATTCACATCGCCTTAGGTACATATAGGTGATGTGAACTTACATTTTCAAGTCAAATGTTCAGAAAAGGAGAATCAAGAAGCAAATGGAGGAGTCGCTGGGCGAGCGTCTTCGGCGTATTCACCTAAGCGTGAATTAAGGAGAGTTGCCCCTTCATCTTCAATATTATTTTCCATTCTCCTAAGAATAACCGTCTAGCATAAAGAACGGGAAAAAGAAAAGCGCTCTTGGGAGACAGCCCTTTCTTATCGTTTATTTTTATGAATTGTTTTTTTCCTAAATTTTCACAAACTGTTTTTTTCCCCCTCCTACTTGACTTATAAACATTGGGGACAATGTTTATTTTTAAGTATGGGGGTGGATTCTTATTTATTATTTTTATTTCAAAATTCAAAAAATGAAAAAATCTTTAAAAAAAAATTTTAAAAAAATTGTTTTTTTTTATTATCAAAAATACAATATATATATAATAAACCCCTGCTTAAATTTTTTTGACTTTTCAGAAATTTATTTTGAGTTTATTTATAAGAATTTTTATAATTTTTGATTTTCTAAATCTTTTATTTCATCAAAGTTAGTTAAATTTAATTTTTAGGTGATTTGATTTTAAGAAATAAATTTATGAAGTAAATTTATTTAGAGAAATTTATCTAGTCTTTTTCTCTCAAATTCTAATTAGTTTCAATTTCATAGTGCTTAGTTTAACAATTTTTAGATTTTAATTATCTCCACATTAAACTTTAAGATTCTTAGGAAATTTTAATTTACTATAGTTGCTCTCCAACAATTTTAATTTAATCTAAAATTTTGCTAGCCTTTCCTTTTTTTAACTTTCTTATTAAATCATATGTTATGGGGATAAGAGGATAAAATTCATTATCCCCTGGTACACATATGCAAGTTTTTATTTTTGGTTAGATCATATGTCATGGGAATCAAGTATTCCTTGGTACACATATGCAACCCCCAAAAGAGGAGTAAGAGGATAAAATTCATTACTCCTAAGCAACTTTGTTTGAAGAGAAAAAAAAAGAAAAAAAAATTCAAAAGAAAAAAATTGTGCGGGGTGAGAGGATAAAATTCATCACCCCAATCTAAGATCTCTTCAATTGCCTTTTTCCAAACCCAAACTCCAATATAATTGCTTAGATTAAATTAATTTTGTACGAGAGCATAAGTAGTAGTTTGATTTTTCCTTGAAGTCTCTTTTTAGTGAAAAAAGTGTTTATAATTTTTAATCTAACTTTGTTTGCTAAATACTTAATTTTGAGTTCTAATTACTTTATTAGAGAACTTGGCTAAATATTTATCTTTTCTCATTCTACTTTCATATTTTAGGACTTAAAAATTTGAATCACTTAAGTTCATTTTTAACTTTCTTTTGATTTACTAGATTTTTAGTTTAATTAAAAAATTATTTTAATTTTTTATAAGTGTCTTCACAGGTACTTGCAAGTTACTTTCATATACTGCGTCTACTTTTAACTCTTCTTTTGCAGAGACCAGCAGATACCTGCAAGTTGCCTTCAGGTATTTCCAGCTTTCTCTACTCCCGAATTTGTTTCTAAACCTCACTTTTGCAGAAACCAGCAAAGACTTGCAAGTTCATTTCAGGAACTTGCAGCTCATTTTTTCCTTCTTGTATACTCTTCATCCTTCCTTTTTTGTAGAGCATAACAGGTGCTTGCAAGCCTCCATCAGGTACTTGCAAGTTATTATGCTTCTATGTTTTCCTCTCACTTTCATTTTGCAGAACTTAGTGGAAGACACATCTCCTTCATTTTGCAAAGGCAAACTCAGGTACGCAGAAGATGTACCACCCATACATGCCTACCCTAACTTTCCCCTTGCAGGAAAATAGACAGGTAGTACCAAACTCCTAAGGAGAGGCTTTAGGTTCCATCTCTCCTTGCCCCCTTCTCTTTCCATTGGGGTGGATCACGATTTTTGTGGGTCTCCAACTTTTTCGAAGTTCTATCCGGAACTTAAAAAAGTGCGGGGATTATGTTAACCCCGAAATCGGCGATCCTTCCCAAGGCAGCCAGCTCGCTCGTCGCGTCCTGCCCTGGGTTCCTCCTGGAGGCCATGATTCCCCAGGGAGGGCGGACAGAATTCTCTATCCGCTCAGGCCGCGCGGCTTGCTCGGTCTCAGCGGTCTGACCGACCAGGCCGCGCGCCTTCCCTTGGCAGGCAGGGGCCGTGGACTGCTTCCGCAGTTCGCCTCTGCAGGCCACCTCCTTTTTCAGATTGACCGCAAGGTTATCTCTGCAGGACTCTCTCTGCCGGACTCAACTCCCTATCTGCCCAGGCCGGCAACAAGCCGCATCCTTTGTAGGAACTAGCCGCTCTTTCAGCGCGGTCCTGCAAGTCGTTCTTCAAGAACGCCAGACTGCTCCAAACAGCCAAGCACAAATGGCGACCTGCCCCCAAGTCGTCAGCCAGCTACCACGGCTTCCGCCTTGCCAACACGCGTGGTCTGTGTAACGCCCCGAAAATTGTGTTTGAATTGGTCGCGTAAAAAGGGATTTTTGGTGCCGTTTTAGGGGTGCACGGCCTAGGACACGGGTGTGTCCAAGACCGTGTTTGGCTGGTGATTTTTTGGTCGTTTTAATCCCGAGAAGTACACGGCCAGGAACACGGCTGCATGACACGGGCGTGTCATTTGACACGGGCGTGTGCCTAACTGTGTCCCTAGCCATGTTCAGTTGGGTCATGTCCCTTGCCGTGGCGGTTATATGTGACACGCCCCTAGTCACGGGCGTGTCGGGGAGCCGACACGGGCATGTCAGGTGAGACACGGGTGTGTCTTAGCCCGTGTTTCTTTTCTTCGTTCGACGATCGTGCGTCGATCAAGGCACATGGCCTGGGACACAACCGTGTGCGGGGCCGTGTTCGGCCCAGGTCTGGGGAATTTTGTGCAGATCTGAGCCGTTTGTTTTCTTTAATTAAGATCCAATGGCCCAGATGGTTTCCTGCTCTGTTAAGGCCGGGAATAGGGGAGTTAATCCTACATTTCTCTCCAACCATTCTCTCTCTCAAGGAGTTGGAAAGAGGAGGAAGAAGGAAGGGATTCCGGCCGTCGGCGGAGCATCGGAGCACCATTTTGAGATCTGAGAGCGGATCCGTGGAGGAAAGTTCGTTGCGAAGAGTTCTGTCCGTGTAGTTTTTCCATGGCGCCAAAGCGGACTACAAGGGTAACGATTCTCTACTTGAGCATGTGAAGCTCTTCCTTTCTGCATAGGGAATCCCGCTCCCACGAGTGTGCGGTGAGTGCGTGGTGTTCCTTGGGGTTGATGTGAATAGTCCCCCTTGTGTTGCATATAGAGTCCGGAATCGTTAGTACGGGCATAGGCATTGTGTGTGAAGCTTACCCGGACGTGTATTGTCTGGATCGGTGATGTTGCATTTAATATGTTTTGCCGGAGAAGACTCCGTGCTTTGGGTTTTCGGGTTTCTATGCGGTAGATTGCAGTAGGGATCCTTGGAGGTTAGCTTCAAGGCGCACCCGGAAAACTAAGCGGAAACGTGTTCTGCTAACTTGCCCGTCAGGGAACCGGCCTTGAACATAACTGGGTTATGTGATTGTTTGGAAAAATTATTGGGATCCGAGAGAAGCTTTACCCGCGCGTAGGACTTAAATTGACTAGGCGGAGTGAGCAACGGGCAAGTGGAATCGGACCTAGGCTATGTGGTTCAGTGCGAGAGACCCGAAAAGGGGACTGGCCATTGGCATAGTTGGGAGCCTTAGATGGTGGTCAGAAAGGCTAAATGCTCACTTGTTTGCCATCTTTGGGATGGTGGTGAAGCCACGGAATTGACCAGATTCACCGTTAATGTGCCCTGAGTTCCCGGGGTGTTTGGATGTGCGAGCCTACACCTGTGGCGTAGTATAATTGTGCTTTATTGTTTTACTGGGCTAATGTTATGCATGGAAAGAGCATCGCCGTCCCGAGTAAGGGGCGGGGTCGTTATAATTTGGTGGACTTTTGGCTGACCGTTGCTTTGTTTGCCACCGTGTGGTGGAATTGTGCTTGCAGGTGCTGCGGAGCCGAGTACCAAATAGCGGGCTGGAACCCATGTTGTTGTGCTTGCCCTTGAAGTCCAAATAGAATAGTTGTACTTTACTTTTGTCATGTGTGGCCGGCCTGCGAGCCGATGTTTGTAAAACACTATTTTATTAAGTGAACTTTTGTAAGGCCATAAGGCCATGTACCTTTTCAGTGTATTTGGGTTTCATTCATGTGGTGCGGATGTGGACATTCATGATTAATGGATTTAAGTTTTGGGTTCTTTCAACTTTAAAAACTTCCGCTAGAATGCTCTGTGTAGGACGAGTAGTCTTAATTGGATGGTTTGAATATTCTTATGTAACCTTTCCGACTGTCTGTGGTATATGGCGTCGGGTTCCAGCTGGACCTTCTGTTATATGTCATGCGATGGATGGGGGTGTTACAATTTGGTATCAGACTTCTGGTTATGGTCAGGCTTAAATGAATTCGTGGGCGAATTCTTTTAAGGGGTGGTGAGCACATGTGTGCGTCATCGTTATAACATCAAAAAGAACACATGAATGTCCACTTAGGAATGAAAAATACACTTGTTTTGTGGAATTTGAGTGTCCCAATGATTGTTTTTAGCAATTTGTTTGTCGTCTAATCGTGTGTCTTTGCTGCTATAGGCAGCTAGGAGCGGTGCTGGTCAATCAGAGCGTCCGCAATAAGCGAAAAGTAGTGCACCAAGGGACGTGCCTACAACACCTCCTTCAGCAGAAACCATCAGGATGGTGGCTGAAGCCGTATTTGCAATGATAAATGCCCAACCTGCAGGGCAAATGCACTGCGCACCTCCTGCGAATGAGCAAGAACCGGTTAGGGCGGCAGAACCGAGAGTGGTGGAGCGCGCAACAGTTGATCTGGTAGAGTCAAAGAGAGCTACGGAGAAGCAGCTTAAGCATGTAATGGGCTTTAATCCTCCGAGGTTCGATGGGTTTGGAACGCCAGCTTAAGCTGAGGACTGGCTCTCTTCGATAAAGAGGGTGTTGACCGCCACATTAACTTAGGAGTGGCAGAGGACCACCATAGCGACTTTTCTTTTGGTGGGTGAAGCGAGGCTGTGGTGGGATGAGTTGGAGTTTCATCTCTTAGTGGGTAGGCATCTTGCTGATGTGCCTATGGAGGAATTTTCAAGGTTGTTCCTAGCCAGATTTGTACCCTCTGCTCAGAAGCTTGAAATGGAGAACCAATTTCTTGGGTTGACCCAGGGATCCAAAAGCGTGGACGAGTATCTGCATGAGTTCACACGGTTGGGTCGTTATGCTGGTGTTACGTTTATGGAAGAAGAGAGGAAGACCAACCGATTCTATGAGGGTCTACGTGGCGACCTACAGTTACTACTTGCTGGGCCTAAGGCGCAAGGCTTCCTAGCCTTGGTCAATTCGGCCCGATCATTAGAGAAGGTTGCGAAGAAAGTTCAAGAGAAGAAGGACCCAGGAGAAAAGAAGTCCGAGTTCAAGGTGCCAAATGCCAAGTCAAGTTTCCGCAGGTAGAACAAGAAGCGGAGGACTTCGAACTCATCCCCTTCGGCTGATGCGTCGGGACAACTACAAGTCGAGTCCCAGGAGCTTGCTACAACTGTGGAAAGACGGAGCATTTTGCTCGTGAGTGTTGGAGCGGATGTTCAAAATCCGAGAGGAAGTCTGGAGCGACTTATGAGGAGAAAGGGAAGGCAGTGGAGTCAACCGCGTCCCATCATGCTCCAGCCCAGCCTAGAGTCTACAACCTTGGTCTGCAAGAGGCCATAAAGCAAGCAGACGTGGTGACAGGTATGAGTTAAATTACAGTGGTTTAACTTTTATAGTTGTTACCTTCGTATTTGTTAGCTTACTTTTGTTGGTGCTAGGCTTTGTATTGATCTTTGAGTTTCCGACGAGAGCCTTGTTTGATACGGGAGCATCGCATTCCTTCTTGTCCGAAAAATTTATATCGTGCATCGGGTTCCGTCCTCGATGTCAAAGGACAAATTGGATGTGGTGTTGCCCAATGGGTGCTCAATGCGCGCGGATAGAGTCTGCGTAGTGAAGATTCAGATTGGAGACCAGGAGTTTGATTTGCGAGCATCGCTCTTGCCTTTAGCGGAGTACGACGTGATCTTCGGTATGGATTGGCTCTCGAAGCAGGGTGCATGCATTGATTGCAACCGTAAGGAAGTTAGGTTGGGTATGAACACTGATCGGGAGACTACTTTTGCGGGCATGAAGAGGTCGGGTAAGATTTTGATGTCAGCCCTTCAGGTGATTAAGGCAGTTCGGTTTGGGGCAGAGCTGTTTGTCACTCTAGTGCAGACTTCGACGCCTAAGCCTAGTCTTGACAGTATTCCTCTTGTGTCCGAGTATCCTGATGAGTTCCCAGATGATCTCCCAGGAGCCCCTCCTTAGTGGGAGATTGATTTTACCATTGAGCTGGTACCGGGTGCCAAACCGTTGTCACGCTCTCCGTATCGGATAGCGCCAAGAGAGATGGCAGAGTTGAAGGTGCAACTGTAAGAGTTGTTGGAGCAAGGTTATGTGCGTCCAAGTTCGTCGCCTTGGATTGCACCCGTTCTCTTTGTTAAGAAGAAAGATGGGAGCTTGAGTCTTTGTATCAACTATCGGGAATTGAACAAGCTTACGGAGAAGAATATGTATCTAATTCCGAGGATTGACGATCTATTTGATCAGTTGGTTGGGTCAATGGTGTATTCAAAGTTAGATTTGAAGTTCGGTTACTACTAGTTGAGGATAGGGGAGAGCGACATCCCAAAGACAGCATTCAGTACACGGTTTGGGCATTACAAGTTCACGGTCATGCCGTTTGGTTTGACTAATGCGCCATCCGTGTTTATGGATCTGATGAACAGGACGTTCGGAGAGTACCTGGATCGTTTCGTGATAGTATATATCGATGATATCCTGGTGTACTCGCAGTGCGAGGAGGATCACTACAATCATCTACACATGGTGTTGGAGACATTGAGGAGAAATCAGTTGTATGCTAAGTTCTCCAAGTGTGAATTCTGGTTATCCTCGATAGCGTTCGTTGGTCATGTTGTCAGTGGAGAAGGGATAGCTGTGGATCCGACGAAGATAGTGGCGATACGGGAGTGGCCTACTTTGACTACATTGGCAGATGTTCGGAGTTTTTTGGGGCTTGCTGGCTACTACAGGCGCTTCGTAGAGAACTTCTTGCGGATAGCTCTACCACTCACGACGTTGACTAGGAAGGATCAAAAGTTTGTGTGGTCTCCGGAGTGCGAACAGGCTTTTGAAGAGTTGAAGAGGCGATTGACTACAGTGCTTATTTTATGTTCGCCAGTTGGAACCGAATGGTTCGAGATCTATAGTGATGCTTCGGGTAGTGGTTTGGGATGTGTTCTGCTACAGCATGGGAGAGTGATATCCTATGGCTCACGACAATTGAAGGCTCACGAGAGAAATTATCCGGTTCACGACTTAGAGTTAACGGCCGTGATATTTGCTCTAAATCTTTGGAGGCACTACTTGTACAGTGTGAAGATCGATATTTACACCGATCATAAGAGCTTGAAGTACCTGTTGGACCAAAAGGATCTGAACATGAGGCAGCGGAGATTGATGGAGTTCTTAGGGGACTACACTTTCAAGATTCATTATGTGCCTGGGAAAGGAAATGCAGTGGCGGATTCATTGAGTCGCAGGACTCCGGTGCAGGCCAACTGGTTATCGGTACATGATGAGAGATTGGTCCATGATTTGGAGTCTTTGGAGATATCTTGTGTCGACAAGCAGTCTAGTGCTGAGGCGAAACTATTTTGGACAGAGGTACAGTGTGACCTAGCTGATAGAGTTCGGCGGGCTTTGGTTCAAGATAACAGCATGAAGCAGATCTTGGATGAATCATTGGATGGGCCAAATTCCCAGTTTATTGTTGAGGATGGGTTGCTAAGGAAGGACGGTTGCCTATGCGTTCCTAACTTTTTGAGAAGCTCCTTAGTATACTTAGCCTGGGATATGAAGATGCCATCAGGTAGCTGCTTCACTTGGAGACCAAGGAAGTAGGAGAGCTCACCCATGCTACTCATTTCGAACTTTGAATGCATGAGGTTAGAGAACCTTTTGCATAGTTTGGAATCTGTAAACCCAAATATAATGTCATCTATATAAATTTGTACTAACAATATTTGATCCTTATGGTGTCTAGTTAATAATGTCCTATCTATAATGCCTATAGTAAATTTATGCTCTATAAAGAAGCTATCTAAGGTCTCATACCAAGATCTTGGAGCTTGCTTAAACCATAAAGAGCTTTATGCAATCTAAAGACATATGAAGGATAAGTTGGAGAGATGAAACCTGGAGGTTGTTCAACATAAACCTCTTCTTTAAGTTCTCCATTCAGAAAGGTACTCTTGACATCCATTTGATAGACTTTAAACTTCTTGTAGGCATCATATGCAAGAAAAATACTGATTGCTTCTAGCCTTGTAACAGGAGCAAAAATTTGATCATAGTCAATGCATTCTTCTTGCATATAGCCTTGAGCAACAAGCCTAGCCTTGTTTCTCACAATTACACCCTATGCATCAAGTTTGTTTCTGAATACCCACTTGGTTCTAATTACTGGATAGCCTTTGGGCCTTGGAACCAAGTCCCAAACTCTGCATCTCTCAAATTGATTGAGCTCCTCTTGCATTGCAATAATCCAGTGGGGATCTTGTTCTGCATCATTTATAGATTGAGGCTCAACTTGAGAGATTAAACAGGCATGCATCATATCTTGGTTGAGTTGATGTCTTGTCTATACACCTACTAACATGTCCCTAATCACTTGAGATCTAGGGTGATCCCTTAGTTTGACAAGGTCGGTGGGTGGAGTTGGTTCAGTAACAACATTTGGAGTTAATTCCTCTTGTGCAATAATGTATGTTATTGAAGGAAGTTCCACTTCCAAAAATTCTTCTTCACTGTCTTCATCAACTTGTGGAGGAGGATGTGATATGACCTCTTGTGTAGGGTTTAACTCACCCAATTTCTCACACAAGTGAGGTACTTGCAAAAGATCTGAGGTAGAAGAATCCTCCTTCTTATAATACATGTTAGCTTCATCAAAAGAAATATGTATAGATTCTTCCATTTTTAGGGATGATTTATTGAAAACCCTATAAGCCTTGCTAACTTGGGAATATTCAAAAAAGCTCCCTCTGTAGCTTTAGCTTCAAATTTTCTAATGTGTTTCTTATTATTGTTATGAATGAAACATCTACACCCAAAATTCTAAAGTAATGAATTTTAGGTTTCTTTTCTTTGAGTAATTCATAGGGGGTCTTACCCTTAAGTTTGTATATCAAACTTCTATTCAGCACATAGTTTGCTGTGCTCACAGCCTCTGCCCAAAAGGATAGGGGCATGTGTGCATCTGCAAGCAATATTCCTGCAGATTCAATGAGGGTTCTGTTTTTTCCTTTCTGCTACCCAATTTTGTTGAGGAATTCTAGGAGCAGAGAAATAATGTCTGATACCTTCCTCCTCAAAGAATCTTTGCATGGGAAGAGACTAGAACTCAGTACTATGATCACTTCTGATCAATGCAACTAGAGTAGAATACTCAATCCTTATGCTCTTAAGTATGTCTATAAGGACTTTAAAGCTATATGATTTGTTTCTCAAGAAGAACACCCAAGAGAATCTAGAGAAGTCATCTACAATAACTAGAGTGTAAGACTTCCCTCCTAAGCTTTGTATAACAATGGGTCCAAAGAGATCCATATGTAACAAGTATAGAATCTTAGGTGAGTCACTCTTATTAATTGACTTAAAGCTATTTTTAGTTTGCTTGCCTTCTTAACAAGCCTTGCATAAGCTTTCCTTCTTGTAGGGGCCGGAAGGTAATCCTCTGACAAGATTGTCCCTGGATAGCTTAGAGATGTTCTTAAGGTTAACATGACCTAGTCTCTTTTGCCAAAGAATATTGTTATTACTAACTTGATTGAATAAGAATAGTTCTGAATTAGCAGAGTTAAAGTTTACTAGGTATATATTCCCTTGTCTACAACCTGTTAAAACAGTTTGGTTATTTAAGGAAATAATACATTTGGAATTAGTAAAGCAAACATGATAACCTGCATCACATAACTGACTTATGGATATTAGGTTATGTTTGAGACCATTTACATATGCCACTTTTCTGAAAGTGACAGCTCCACTGTTGAAGTCTCCATAGCCTTCAGTTTGTCCAAAGCTGGAATCTCCAAAGATCACTCTTGGACCTAGATTTGTCTTGAAATTGATTAGGCTATCCTTGTATCCAATCATGTGCTTTGAGCACCCACTATCTAGATACCACTTATTTTGAGTGATAGGATAGTTCTTCACCGACAAGAAAAAAATTTAGATGTTCTTGACCCAGGTTACCTTGGGTCCTTATTTCTTTTCACAATAAAAACTGGAAATGTAAGAATATTCAGGCTGGCTTTTATACCCTAAGGGGTGAAATATTCTGGGAGGAATTATCCATTGGGTGAATATGAGGCTCATCATATCAAGTACTCAATCCACCCGGGAAGCACAAAGATGTGTAGAGACATGAAGAAATTATTCTGGTGGCCAGGATTGAAGAAGGATGTAGCACTTTATGTGGCCAAGTGTCGTACTTGTGCATTGGTGAAGGCGGAATGCCAGAAGCCCGGAGGTTTCTTGAAGTCCCTACCTATCCCAGAATGGGAATTCGACGACATATCTATGGATTTTGTGCATGGCTTGCCGAAATCGCAGAAGGGAAACGACGTCATTTGGGTGGTCGTAGATAGGTTGACAAAGGTGTCGCACTTTATCCCGGTTAGGAAGGAAGATCCGGTGGAAACGTTAGCCAAACTCTATGTGGAGAATATTGTACGATTGCATGGTGTGCCCCACAGTATTGTTAGTGATTGAGATGGACGCTTCACATTGAATGACTGGAGGTTGGTGCATAGTCTGTTGGGTACTAAGCTAAAGTTCAGTACAGCCTTTCATCCGCAGACGGATGGCCAAACTGAGAGGGTCAACCAGACGATGGAGGACATGCTTCGCATGTGCCTCCTAGATTTTGGAAAGCAGTGGGAAGATCACCAATATATGGTGGAGTTTGCGTACAACAACAGCTTTCAGGCAAGTATTGGAATGGCGCCTTTCGAGGCCTTGTACGGGAGAAAGTGTTGCACGCCATTGTCTTGGTTGGAGACGGGCGAGTCGAAGCTTTACGAACGTCAAGCAGTGGAGGATGCCACCTCAGTGATACGGACGATACAAGAACGGTTGAAGATCGCTCAGGATAGACAGTCAAAGTACTATAACGCCAAACATAGGAATGTGGAGTTCAATGTTGGCGACTGGGTGTACTTAAAAATTAAGCCGTTCAAGGGTCTCTCGCGGGTTCGATGCTTGAAGAAGTTGAGTCCGAGATACCTTGGACCATTTGAAATCCTGGAGCGTGTTGGCGAGGCAGCGTATAGATTGAAGCTGTCGGCAGAATTGAGTGGGCTACATGATGTGTTCCACGTGTCGGTGTTGCGTAAGGCGGTGCAAGAGCCTCCGCAGATCATTGCGGACAATCAAGTACCGGTTGATTATGAGTTGACCACAAGAGTCAAGCCAGTACGTATTGAAGATGTTGCAGTCAAGCGACTCCGCAACAAGGAAGTCCGATTGGTTAAAGTCCGTTGGGATAATTGCGGACGTGAGTAGATGTCTTGGGAGCGAGAGTAAGCTATGTTGGAGGAGTACCCCGAATTATTCCACTCAGGAATTATTTAGGTTTGTGTACCTTTACTTAATTTCGGGACGAAATTCCTTAAGTGGGGGAGATTTGTAACGCCCCGAAAATTGTGTTTGAGTTTGTTGCGTAAAAGGGGATTTTTGGTGTCGTTTTAGGGGTACACGGGCGTGTCCAAGACCGTGTCTGGTTGGTGATTTTTTTGGCCGTTTTCATCCCGAGAAGGACACGGCCAGGAACACGGATGCATGACATGGGCGTGTGCCTAACCGTGTCCCTACCCGTGTTCAGTTGGTTCGTGTCTGTTACCGTGGCAGTTATATGTGACACGCCCCTGGTCACGGGCGTGTCAGGGAGCTGACACGGGCGTGTAGGTGAGACACGGGTGTGTCTTGGCCCGGGTGTCTTTTCTTTGTTCGACGATCGTGCGTCGATCAAGGCACACGGCCTGGGACACGGCCGTGTGCGGGGCCGTGTTCGGCCTAGGTCTGGGGAATTTTGTGCAGATCTGAGCCGTTTGTTTTCTTTAATTAAGATCCAACGGCCCAGATGGTTTCCTGCTATGTTAAGGCCTAGAATAGGGGAGTTAATCCTTCATTTCTCTCCAACCATTCTCTCTCTTAAGGAGTTGGAAAGAGGAGGAAGAAGGAAGGGATTCCGGCCGCCGGCGGAGCATCGAAGCACCATTTTGAGATCTGAGAGCGGATTCGTGGAGGAAAGTTCATTGCGAAGAGTTATGTCCATGTAGTTTTTCCATGGCGCCAAAGCGGACTACAAGAGTAACGATTCTCTACTTGAGCATGTGAAGCTCTTCCTTTCTGTATAGGGAATCCCTCTCCCGCGAGTGTGCGGTGAGTGCGTGGTGTTCCTTGGGGTTGATGTGAATAGTCCCCCTTGTGTTGCATATAGAGCCCGGAATTGTTAGTACGGGCATAGGCATTGTGTGTGAAGCCTACCCGGATGTGTATTGTCTGGATTGGTGATGTTGCATTTGATATGTTTTGCCGGAGAAGACTTCGTGCTTTGGGTTTTCGGGTTTCTACGCGGTAGATTGCAGCAGGGATCTTTGGAGGTTAGCTTCAAGGCGCACTTGGAAAACTGAGCGGAAACGTGTTCTGCTAACTTGGCGGTCAGGGAACCGGCCTTTAACATAACTGGGTTATGTGATTGTTTGGAAAAAATTGTTGGGATCCGAGAGAAGCTTGGCCCGCGCGTAGGACTTAAATTGACTAGGCGGCATGAGCAACGGGCAAGTGGAATCGGACCTAGGCTATGTGGTTCCGTGCGAGAGACCCGAAAAGGGGACTGGCCGTTGGAATTGTGGGGAGCCTTAGACGGTGGTCAGAAAGGCTAAATGCTCACTTGGTTGCCATCTTTGGGTTGGTGGTGAAGCCACGGAATTGACCGGATTCACCGTTAATGTGCCCTGAGTGCACGGGGTGTTTGGCCGTGTGAGCCTACACCTGTGGCGTAGTATAATTGTGCTTTATTGTTTTACTGGGCTAATGTTATGCAGGGAAAGAGCACCGCCGTTCCGAGTAAGGGGCGCGGTCGTTATAATTTGGTCGGCTTTTGGCTGATAGTTGCTTTGTTTGCCACCGTGCGGTGGAATTGTGCTTGCAGGTGCTGCGGAGCGGAGTACCAAATAGCAAGTTGGAGCCCATGTTGCTGTGCTGGCCCTTGAAGGCCAAATAGAATAGTTGTACTTTACTTTTGTCATGTGTGGTCGGCCTGCGAGCCGATGTTTGTAAAACACTATTTTATTAAGTGAACTGTTATAAGGCCATAAGGCCATGTACCTTTTCAGTGTATTTGGGTTTCATTCATGTGGTGCGGATGTGGACATTCATGATTAATGGATTTAAATTTTGGGTTCTTTCAACTTTAAAAACTTCCGCTAGAATGCTCTGTGTAGGACGAGTAGTCTTAATTGGATGGTTTGAATATTCTTATGTAACCTTTCCGACTGTCTGTGGTATATGGCGTCGTGTTCCAGCTGGACCTTCTGTTATATGCCATGCGACGGATGGGGGTGTTACAATTTGGTATCAGACTTCTGGTTATGGTCAGGCTTAAATGAATTCATAGGCCAATTCTTTTAAGGGGTGGTGAGCACATGTGTATGTTATCGTTATAACATCAAAAAGAACCTATAAATGTCCACTTAGGAATGAAAAATATACTTGTTTTGTGGAATTTGAGTGTTCCAATGATTGCTTTTAGCAATTTGTTTGTCGTCTAATCGCGTGTCTTTACTACTATAGGCAGCTAGGAGCGGTGCTGGTCAGTCAGATCGTCCGCAATCAGCGGAAAGTAGTGCACCAAGGGATGTGCCTACAACACCTCCTTCAGCGGAAACCATAAGGATGGTGGCTGAAGCCATATTTGCAATGGTAAATGCCCAACCTGCAGGTCAAATGCATCGCGCACCTCCTATGAATGAGCAAGAATCGGTTAGGGCGGCAGAGCCGAGAGTGGTGGAGCGCGCAGTAGTTGATCTCGTACAGCCGAGGAGAGCTACGAAGAAGCAGCTTAAGCATGTAATGGGCTTTAATCCTCCGAGGTTCGATGGGGTTGGAACGCCAGCTCAAGCTGAGGACTGGCTCTCTTCGATAAAGAGGGTGTTGACAGCCACATTAACTGAGGAGTGGCAGAGGACCACCATAGCGACTTTTCTTTTGGTGGGTGAAGAGAGGCTGTGGTGGGATGAGTTGGAGTTTCCTCTCTTAGTGGGTAGGCAGCTTGCTGATGTGCCTATGGAGGAATTTTCAAGGTTGTTCCTAGACAGATTTGTACCCTCTGCTCAGAAGCTTGAAATGGAGAACCAATTTCTTGGGTTGACCCAGGGATCCAGAAGTGTGGACGAGTATCTGTATGAGTTCACACGGTTGGGTCGTTATGTTGGTGCTACATTTATGGAAGAAGAGAGGAAGACCAACCGATTCTATGAGGGTCTACGTGGCGACCTACAGTTACTACTTGTTGGGCCTAAGGCGCAAGGCTTCCTAGCCTTGGTCAATTCGGCCCGATCATTGGAGAAGGTTGCGAAGAAAGTTCAAGAGAAGAAGGACCCAGGAGAAAAGAAGTCCGAGTTCAAGGTGCCAAATGCAAATTCAAGTTTCCGCAGGTGGAACAAGAAGCAGAGGACTTCGAACTCAGCCCCTTCGGCTGATGCGTCGGGGGAAACTACAAGTCGAGTCCCAGGAGCTTGCTACAACTGTGGGAAGACGTGGCATTTTGCTCGTGAGTGTTGGAGCGGACGTTCAAAGTCCGAGAGGAAGTCTGGAGCGACTTATGAGGAGACAGGGAAGGCGGTGGAGTCAACCGCGTCCCATCATGCTCCAGCCCAGCCTAGAGTCTACAACCTTGGTCTGCAAGAGGCCATAAAGCAAGCGGACGTGGTGACAGGTATGAGTTAAATTATAGTGGTTTAACTTTATAGTTGTTACCTTCGTATTTGTTAGCTTACTTTTGTTGGTGCTAGGCTTTGTGTTGATCTTTGAGTTTCCGACGAGAGCCCTGTTTGATACAGGAGCATCGCATTCCTTCTTGTCCGAAAAATTTATATCGCGCATAGGGGTTCCGTTCTCGATGTCAAAGGACAAATTGGATGTGTTGTTGCCCAATGGGTGCTCAATGCGCGCGGATAGAGTCTGCGTAGTGAAGATTCGGATTGGAGACCAGGAGTTTGATTTGCGAGCGTCGCTTTTGCCGTTAGCAGAGTACGATGTGATATTCAGTATGGATTAGCTCTCGGAGCAGGGTGTATGCATTGATTTCAACCGTAAGGAAGTTAGGTTGGGTATGAACACTGATCAGGAGACTACTTTTGCGGGCATGAAGAGGTCGGGTAAGATTTTGATGCCATCCCTTCAGGTGATTAAGGCAGTTCGGTTTGGGGCAGAGCTGTTTGTCACTCTAGTGCAGACTTCGACGCCTAAGCCTAGTCTTGTTAGTATTCCTGTTGTGTCCGAGTATCCTGATGTGTTCCCAGATGATCTCCCAGGAGCCCCTCTTCAGCGGGAGATTGATTTTACCATTGAGCTGGAACCGGGTGCCAAACCGGTGTCACGCTCTGCGTATCGGATAGCGCCAAGAGAGATGATAGAGTTGAAGGTGCAACTGTAAGAGTTGTTGGAGCAAGGTTATGTGCGTCCAAGTTCGTCGCCTTGGAGCGCACCCGTTCTCTTTGTTAAGAAGAAAGATGGGAGCTTGCGGCTTTGTATCGACTATCGGGAATTGAACAAGCTTACGGAGAAGAATAAGTATCCGATTCCGAGGATTGACGATCTATTTGATCAGTTGGTTGGGTCAACGGTGTATTCAAAGTTAGATTTGAAGTCCGGTTACTACCAGTTGAGGATAAGGGAGAGCGACATCCCAAAGACAGCATTCAGTACGCGGTTTGGGCATTACGAGTTCACGATCATGCCGTTTGGTTTGACTAATGCGCCATCCGTGTTTATGGATCTGATGAACAGGACGTTCGGAGAGTACCTGGATCGTTTCGTGATAGTATTTATCGATGATATCCTTGTGTACTCGCAGTGCGAGGAGGATCACTACAATCATCTACACATGGTGTTGGAGACGTTGAGGAGGAATCAGTTGTATGCTAAGTTCTCCAAGTGTGAATTTTGGTTATCCTCGATAGCGTTCCTTGGTCATGTTGTCAGTGGAGAACGGATAGCTATGGATCCGGCGAAGATAGTGGCGATACGGGAGTGGCCTACTTTGACTACATTGGCAGAGGTCCGGAGTTTTCTGGGGCTTGTTGGCTACTACAGGCGCTTCATAGAGAACTTCTCGCGGATAGCTCTACCACTCACGACGTTGACTAGGAAGGATCAGAAGTTTGTGTGGTCTCCGGAGTGCGAACAGGCTTTTGAAGAGTTAAAGAGGTGGTTGACCACAGTGCCTATTTTATGTTCGTCAGTTGGAACCGAAGGGTTCGAGATCTATAGTGATGCTTTGGGTAGTGGTTTGGGCTGTGTTCTGCTATAGCATGGGAGAGTGATAGCCTATGGTTCACGACAATTGAAGGCTCACGAGAGAAATTATCCGGTTCATGACTTAGAGTTAGCGACCATGATATTTGCTCTAAATCTTTGGAGGCACTACTTGTACGGTGTGAAGGTCGATATTTACACCGATCATAAGAGCTTGAAGTACCTGTTGGACCAAAAGGATCTGAACATGAGGCAGCGGAGGTTGATGGAGTTCTTAGGGGACTACACTTTCAAGATTCATTATGTGCCTGGGAAGGGAAATGCAGTGGCAGATGCGTTGAGTCGCAGGACTCCGGCGCAGGACAACTGGTTATCGGTACATGATGAGAGATTGGTCCATGAGTTGGAGTCTTTGGAGATATCTTGTGTCGACAAGCAGTCTAGTGCTGAGGCAAAACTATTTTGTACAGAGGTGCAGTGTGACCTAGCTGATAGAGTTCGGCGGCCTTTGGTTCAAGATAACAGCATGAAGCAGATCTTGGATGAATCATTGGATGGGTCAAATTCCCAGTTTGTTGTTGAGGATGGGTTGCTAAGGAAGTACGGTCGTCTATGCATTCCTAGTGCGGATAATCTTCGAGAGTAGTTGATGTATGAGGCTCATCATACCAAGTACTCAATCCACCCGGGAAGCACAAAGATGTATAGAGACATGAAAAAATTATTCTGGTGGCCAGGATTGAAGAAGGATGTAGCACTTTATGTGGCGAAGTGCCGTACTTGTGCATTGGTGAAGGCGGAATGCCAGAAGCCCGGAGGTTTCTTGAAGTCCCTACCTATCCCAGAATGGGAATTCGACGACATATCTATGGATTTTGTGCATGGCTTGCCGAAATTGCAGAAGGGAAACGACGCCATTTAGGTGGTCATAGATAGGTTGACAAAGGTGTCGCACTTTATCCCGGTCAGGCAGGAAGATCCGGTGGAAAAGTTAGCCAAACTCTATGTGGAGAATATTGTACAATTGCATGGTGTGCCCCGCAGTATTGTTAGTGATCGAGATGGACGCTTCACGTCGAATGACTGGAGGTTGGTGCATAGTCTGTTGGGTACTAAGCTAAAGTTCAGTATAGCCTTTCATCCGCGGACGGATGGCCAAACTGATAGGGTCAACTGGACGATGGAGGACATGCTTCGCATGTGCGTCCTAGATTTTGGAAAGCAGTGGGAATATCACCTATATATGGTGGAGTTTGCGTACAACAACAACTTTCAGGCAAGTATTGGAATGGCGCCTTTCGAGGCCTTGTACGGGAAAAAGTGTCGCACGCCATTGTCTTGGTTGGAGACGGGCGAGTCGAAGCTTTACGAACGTCAAGCAGTGGAGGATGCCACCTCAGTGATACGGACGATACAAGAACGGTTGAAGATCGCTCAGGATAGACAGTCAAAGTATTATAACGCCAAACATAGGAATGTGGAGTTCAATGTTGGCTACTGGGCGTACTTAAAAATTAAGTCGTTTAAGGGTGTCTCGCGGGTTCGACGCTTGAAGAAGTTGAGTCTGAGATACCTTGGACCATTTGAAATCCTGGAGCGTGTTGGCGAGGCGGCATATAGATTGAAGCTGTCGGCGGAATTGAGTGGGCTACATGATGTGTTCCACGTGTCGGTGTTGCGTAAGGCGGTGCAAGAGCCTTTGCAGATCATTGCGGACAATCAAGTACCGGTTGATTATGAGTTAACCACAAGAGTCAAGCCAGTACGTATTGAAGATGTTGCAGTCAAGTGACTACGCTCTTCAGTCCACGCGGCCTCCTCTGGCATTCTTCTTCCTTAGCCGCCAGCTTCCTTCTTGTACCCTTTATTGCCTTCTTGTAAAGGTGTATTAGCAAGTTGTAACTCTCGCTATTAATTAAAGGAAAGCTCGTCGCAAGAGTGGCATTTAAGCCGCGGAGGGCGAAGTCTGCTATTTCCGCTGCTAGCGGCCCCCTCTATCTCCCTTCTTCCTAGCTCAGCTCAGCTCCCTCGGCAACTAACCTGCAAGCACAACCGTCATAGTAACCGTCTGCTCAACAGCTCCTGATCAACCTCCTTCTCTCATCAGCCTTCTCAGCTGCTCTCAGCACCCTCTCATCTATCCTCGCAACTCCTTGACAAGCGCTTGCTCCACTCTCGAGCACTCAGAAGCTTCCTTCCCTCCTCTTCCCCCGCAGCCTTCTTTCCTCTTCTCCACTCAGCTTGTGAGACTGATGGGCCCGCGAACAGACTCTTACTGTGGTTGGTTCGGTGAGTCAATCACCACGGGCTCGCTCGGGTAGACAAGTGCACCTATCGCAAGTAGTACTCGATATTCGGGGGAATACCGAGGTCGTATTGTTCTCGGGGTCGCGTTGACTATTCTTACTCCTCCGGGAGGACTATTATTTTACTGAAAGTAAGGTGGATTTTTTTTTACTTAATAAAAGACGAAAAGCAAAGGAGCGAAAAAAAAACGATTTAGAAAATATTCGATGAAGGGTTAACGCTCGGCATCGAATCGGATTAAGACTAAAACAATTTTTAATAATAAAAAGACTTAGTTTTCAAATTAATAATAAGGCAACTTGGCCGTGGAGGTTCCACAAATGTGAGCTCACCTAGCTATAGGGATATCGCTCACCTAAACGTTAATACTATTCGACCGAACGTTAGTCCGACGAAGGATTCCTCTTAACGCCCACTTTACGCTAAGAACCCCGCTATTGGGTGGGGGACCCAATCCGGTAGAATTACGCTTGTCCTCTCTCGAGGGGGTGCACGCAACTCTATTTACCCAGGGGTGATCGGTCCATATGCACGGCCTCTCGGCTAGCTAGCATATGGACTACGGAAATAGGGCCCACACATCGATTATGTGGTCCTACGCGTCGTAAACCCGGGGTAAACCCTAAGTGCTTAAATTAAAATGAAAATAAAGAGCTTCAATTATTATAAATCATTTTAAATGTCCCAATGCTCTTCGATGCCGAGGCTAATAGCGATTAGCCACACATCGGTATGGGGACGGCTTATAATTTAGTGAGGCGCGAGTTCGAAATTAAACACTAAACGTTTATAAGAAAGGGACAAAAGAAAAATAACAACATTTAGAAAGCTAAAAAGTTAACTAAACGAGAACTCACGCACACTCCAAATTATAAATTAAACAGAAACTAAGTTACACATGAATGAAATTTGCATAATTTAAAATTGCGAGTCCCACTCAAACGAGTGGGGGCGGTAAATAAAGGCTGAAAATTGCAAGTCCTACTCAAACGAGTAGGACTGAAATGAAAGCGAGTCCTACTCAAATGAGTAGGAGAAAATAAATGCGATTATAGGGCTAAAAAGTCCGGCCATTTAACTCAAGTGAGTAGGCGAAAGAAATAAAGAAAGAAAAATTACAAATCGTACTCAAACGAGTAGGCGGGAAATAAAGTCCGGCCATTTAAACTCAAGTGAGTAGGCGGAAAAATAAAGAAAGAAAAATTACAAGTCTTACTCGAACGAGTAGGACTGAAAATGAAAACGATGCGCCATTTAACTCTTAACGAGTAGGCGGAAATAAATGCACACGAACACACACACTCCATATGAAATTCAAGAAAGCAATAAAATTATACACCTACACTCACACACTCTACATAATTTGAATAAAGCATTAAAAGAAAGCAATTAAAAAGAAAGCATTAAAATTTAACACCTACACTCACACACTCTACATAATTTGAACAAAGCATAAAAATTATACACCTACACTCACACACTCTACATGAAAATTTAAGAAGAACAAAAGAAAGTTTATTCTCATACACTCACGCACACTAATAACAAAGAAAAATTAAAGTTACCTAAAAATGAAAATAACGAGATTTCTACTCCTAAAACTTACCCAAAACACATGAAAGAACAAACAAAAAGAGAATGAGCAAAAAGTTTTACAAAATAAAGTCAAAATCAAAGGTGCTCAAAAATTAAAACTTTAACTTTTTCATGCTTAGGTTTTGCCAAAAACAAATAAAAAGAGAAAATTACAATTTTTAGAAGACTAAAGTTTTTTCAAAGCAAATTAAAAATTAAAGTTTTTGGAAAATTAAAATACCAACATTTTCATTCTTATGATGTTATGAAAGTGATAAAAAAAGTGAAAAAGAAGATGAAAAGAACAAAAGAGGTTTTAGAATCCTAAAAGAAAACTAAGTAAAAAAGGAACAAATTCACTTTTTTAAAATCTCTTTTATAGAATCATAAGGATGAAATCAAAATCTAAGCATGAAAACTAGTTAAAGGAAAAAGACAAGGTGAGAAAAAGAAAGAAAACTATCATGCTTAAGCATGAAGACAAGTAAAAGACATGTAAAGTAAGCAAATTACACTCATACACACACACACACTTTTCATAAATGAAGAACAAAGATGAAACTAAGAATAAAAAGGAGAAGGAAAGTGGGGCACAAGTGTTCATTCCAAAGCCATATATGAAGAGAAAATTTAACATTTTATTGATTAAAATGAAACTATTACAAGCTATTACAAGGGCTAAAGCTAAAACAAAACAAGAAATGAAATAAAAAAGGGAGAAATCTCCTTACATAGCCTTGAAAATCACGGATGCAGCCCACAAAAAGACACTAACTTGGCCCAAAAATCTGAACCCTTGGACCTTACAGAACTGGGCTATTTATAGAAAAAAATTCTAAGTACACGCCCTCGGTCACGGGCGTGTAGGGGGGGCGTGACAGTACTATTCATGAAGGCGGCTGGCGATTGGACAGCAAAGTTGACTTCGGGCTGAGTTCGCAGCAGTCACGCCCCAGGTCACGGGCGTGACTCTGGGCGTGTCGGGGAGGTAGAACCGGGCGCGGGTTGCGTCAAATGTCCTCGGCAGCATCTTGTCGGGCCAGCTGGAAAGGTCACGCCCCATGTCACGGGCGTGACTATGGGCGTGACAGTTGGGGTCGACACTCGACGAATGTCGAGCGGAAAGTGTCGAGTCGAAATCGTTGAGCTGAAATTGGGTCACGCCCTTGGTCACGGGCGTGACACTGGGCGTGACTGTTGGTGTCGACACTCGACGATCGTCGAGCGGAATTCGTCGAGAGGAGAGGACACGGGCTTGGGTCACGCCCCGTGTCGGGTGACACGGGCGTGTCGCCAGGCGTGTCAAGCTTTAACTTCAGAAATTTTGTAATTTCACGGGAAATGCAATGTCACGGCCCGGTCACGGGCGTGACCAAAGTGTCACGGGCGTGTACTGCCCAATTTTGGCAGATTTTGGAATTTTTCTGCAAAATCAAATAAAACAAGTTAGAGGAAAATTTACAAGAATAGGAGCATTTTATTGAACAAAAATAAGTAAAAATGACGAAAATAAATGAAAATGTCTAAATTAATGTTCATAAAAATACGCATATTTACAGTTCATCAAATACCCCCATACTTAGGCTTTTGCTATTCCAGAGCAAAAGTTTGAGGTGAATCTATAAGGAATAAAAAAAACTCTAAGTTTTGGCTATCGCTTAATCAATTATATGAGAGATCGAAATAAATATACGGGGTGTAAGAGTTAAGTCCTAAAATTATGTAGATGATTTAAATAGCGCAAAAGTTTTGGCCAAAAGACTTCTTGATGTAATCAAATAGAAGGCAACATTTGTAATGGTTAGATTAACGAAAATAGTTTGGAATTATAAGAACTCTAGCTTATACGAGTGCTACCGGAAATAATACAATTTACTAATTATGCTCTCAAAAAGATTTTTGAATTAATTCTAGAATCGTGTAATTGGCTAAGGGGGTAGTGTGGTTTATGAAGAGGGTTTTGATATTTGAGGTGAGGTAATTTTTTCTCGAACCTCCATATTTTTTTCTTTTGGATTATTAGGAAAACGAAATCTTATTTTCCTAATATGATTTTTGTTTTTCAACTTCATAAGAAAAATTAACCCAATGTATATTTGTAGGAGTAATGAATTTTATCCTCTTACTCCTTATAAAATCTTTTAAAATTATTGGGTGCCTATGTTTACGGAACGAAATCTTGTTCTCATTGACATAAGATCTTTTAAGGATAAAATTTTTCATGCCAAGTAGGTCATGAAAAGTAAGGGGAGAAAGGAAAACTAGATTGTAATCCTAAAAATTTTTGAGAGCAACCTTAATAATTTGTACGTCCCAAATTTTTTCAGAAAGCTAAAAGTAAGTATAATTGAATTCTATAGTCGTTATTTCCTAACATAATATACGTGCTCCTATTAATGAAAAATTAGAAGTAGTGCCTAAAACGAGTTCGCTAGTTTTAACAAAGCATAAAAAATTCTTTAAAACTTAACCCCGGCTATTTAAATGTTTCAATCAATAATTAACAAACGGGTAGCAAACAGAGAATTAATAGTATTCACATATAAATAAACTCAGAACAGAATTTTTGGATAGCAGAAAAGTTAAGTATGGAATATTTAATTTATTTGTTGCAAAATATTTTTTTGTTTGATTTTTATAGTTTTTATTATCATGTTTTGTGTTTTTCATTTATTATCTTTTTTTGTTGTATTTTTGTTTTTCGCAATTTTTTGAAAAAAAATTTTTTTTTTGAACTATTATCCTTCTTTTTTTTTGTATTTTTTAAGAGAATTTTCATAATATGTACAAAAATAAGGGAGAAAAAGAAAAAGGTTTGTACAAGAATGAGGAAGGGGGAGAGAGAAAAAAAACAAAAAAAATATATACAAAGTGAAACTAAAAAAATTTTTTTGTTTTGTTTTTTTGAGTTTTTGGGAAAGAGAAAGAGAATAAAATAAAGAAAGAAAATTTTTTGGATTTTTGTTTTTTTTCATTTAAAATTTTTTTGTTTTTTTCATTTAAAATTTTTTTGTTTCATTTTAAGATGTTTTTTAATGTTTTTGTTTTTTGTTTTGTTGTTATATGTATTTTTTTTGTATTTTTCGTTTTTGAGAAGCAGAAAAATTGAAGTGCAGAAAGTAAAGCACGAAAATACCCCCATACTTAAGTCCAACATTGTCCCCAATGTTGTATCGTAAGTATGCGGAACAGAAAGGAAAGACAATATGTACAAAGAAAAGAAAGGGAAGGGGGGAGAAGCTTCCCTGAAACGCGTAGGGGTAGGCCGATCAGAAACCCTGCGTTTATTAGAAAAAGCAGCAAAGGTAATGAGGAAAGGGCGAAAAAGATAAGCGAGGGGTGCCTCCCAGGAGCGCTTTGTTTATAGTCGTGTAGCTTGACTATTTTGGCGGGTTTATAATGTGGAGGAAAGTTATGGTTTCGCTAAAACCGATCACTGGGTCGCCCGCGATGTAAGACTTTAACCGATGACCGTTTACTTTAAAAGAGCCTTTGTCCGGGTGGGAGACGAGTACGGTTCCATATGGAAAAAGTTCTTCAACTAGGAAGGGACCGGACCATCTAGATTTTAATTTACCTGGAAAAAGCCTAAGACGTGAATTGTAAAGAAGGACAAGATCGCCCGGAGAAAATAATTTTTGGGACTTGATTTTTCGATCGTGATATAACTTAGAGCGCTCCTTATAGAATTTATTGCTCTCGTAAGCGTTCGCACGCCATTCATCGAGCTCGTTTAGTTGCAGTTTTCTATTCTGAGTGGCTAAGCTGGAGTCGAGTTTTAAGAGTTTTAAAGCCCAAAGTGCGCGATGTTCTAATTCTACCGGTAAATGGCATGCTTTGCCGTAGACTAACCGGAACGGCGTACATCCAATAGCGGTTTTGTATGCCGTCCGATACGCCCACAACGCATCGTCGAGTTTAACGGACCAATCTTTCCTATTTAGCGAAACGGTTTTTTCTAAAATTCGCTTAATCTCTCGATTTACTACCTCGACTTGGCCACTTGTTTGCGGGTGGTAGGGGGTGGCAAGCTTGTGCGTGACTCCGTATTTAGCTAACGTCTTAGCCATTAGAGCGTTACAGAAATGCGTTCCCCTATCACTAACAATTGCGCGAGGCGTGCCGAAGCGAGAAAATAATTTTTTAAGAAATGTAACGACGACTCGCGCATCATTGGTGGGGAGAGCTTGCGCTTCCGCCCACCTCGATACGTAGTCGACCGCCACTAAAATATACATATTTTTGAAAGACGGAGGTAGGGGGCCAACAAAATCTATGCCCCACAAATCGAAGACTTCGCACTCTAAAAACATGTTTTGGGGCATCTCGTCGCGACGAGAGATGTTACCCGACCGCTGACAGCTATCGCATGCGCGCACAAAATTATGCGCGTCTTTGAAGAGAGTGGGCCAAAAGTAGCCCGCCTCGAGCGCCTTCCGAGCGGTCCGGTTGGCTTGATAATGCCCCCCGGCTGGACCCTCGTGGCAGTGCTTAAGAATTTGTAAGCACTCCACACCCGCAACGCATCTTCGAATCGCTTGGTCCGCGCAGATACGAAAAAGAAATGGGTCCTCCCAAAAGAAATTTTTCAAGTCAGAAAAGAATTTCTTCTTTTGATGACTGGAAAATTCTTTTGGAAGGACCCGCGCTACTAAAAAATTTGCAAAATCTGCGAACCAAGGCGAAGATGACGAAGATTTATTAATGGCAAGAAGGCGTTCCTCGGGGAATCTGTCATTTATTTCAGATTCGACGAGCGCTTCCGCACCCGGATTTTCTAAACGGGAGAGGTGGTCTGCCGCTAGATTTTCCGCTCCCCGCTTATCTCGGATCTCCAAATCAAACTCTTGTAGGAGGAGAATCCATCGAAAAAGGCGGGACTTCGCATCATTTTTAGCTAATAAATATTTAAGCGCGGAGTGATCGGTAAAAACGATAACTTTAGAAAGCGTTATATACGAACGAAACTTATCGAAAGCGAAAACGACGGCTAAGAGTTCCTTTTCCGTTGTCGTGTAATTTACTTGTGCGGAAGTGAGCGTCTTGCTAGCGTAATAAATAGGGTGAAAATGTTTTTCGACGCGTTGGCCAAGAACGGCACCTAAGGCAATATCACTAGCGTCGCACATTATTTCGAACGGAAGGGACCAATTAGGGGCCACTAAAATAGGTGAAGAGATAAGTTTTTGTTTTATCGAATTAAAGGCGGACTCGCATTCGCTACTAAAGATGAAACGTGATTCCTTTTCCAAGAGGTGAGTTAGCGGCTTTGTTATTTTTGAAAAGTCTTGAATAAAGCGTCGATAAAAGCCCGCATGGCTTAAGAAACTCCTAATAGATTTTACGTTGGTTGGATGCGGAAGTTTTTCTATAATTTCTATCTTGGCCTTATCCACCTCTATCCCCTTAGACGAAATCATATGGCCGAGGACCAAACCTCCTCGAACCATAAAGTTGCATTTTTCCCAATTTAAAACAAGGCTTGTGTCCTCGCACCGTTGAAGGACACGATCTAAATTGTTAAGGCAATCGGGAAAAGAGCGTCCGAAAACAGAAAAGTCATCCATAAAGACTTCCATAATGTCTTCTACTAGCTCGCCAAAGATCGCTAGCATACATCTTTGGAATGTAGCTGGCGCGTTGCAGAGTCCAAATGGCATTCTTCGATAGGCGAAGGTGCCAAACGGGCAAGTAAAAGTTGTTTTCTCTTGATCATCGGGGGAAATGGGGATTTGGAAAAACCCCGATAAACCATCAAGAAAACAATAATACGGATGACCGGATAAACGCTCTAAAATCTGGTCTAGAAATGGCAGAGGGAAATGGTCCTTGCGGGTGGCGTCGTTAAGTTTCCTATAGTCGATGCACACTCGCCAACCCGTAACAGTACGAGTTGGGACAAGCTCGTTATGCTCATTCTCCACTACGGTAAGACCGCCCTTCTTGGGCACGACATGCACGGGACTAACCCATGCACTGTCCGAAATAGGGTAGATAATCCCCGCATCTAATAACTTAATGATTTCGGCTTTAACGACGTCTTTCATGTTTGGGTTAAGACGACGCTGCGGCTGAATCGTTTTGCGGCAATTATCGTTTAGGAAAATCTTATGGGTGCAAAAGGAGGGGCTAATCCCCTTTAGGTCAGAGATTTGCCACGCAATTGCGTGGCGATGTTTAAATAAAACTTCCAATAAATCGGAAGTCTCTGAATCACTCAAGTCCGAAGAAATGATAACGGGGAGCGTATCACCTTTTCCCAAAAAAGCGTACTTGAGTGAGGCGGGTAAGGGTTTGAGGTCTAGGATGGGCGGTTCTTCTAGGGAGGTTTTAATTCCTATGTCTTTCTTACCAATTGGTTCGAAAGGCAAGTCTATAGACGTATCCTCATCGCAGTTAAAATTTTCAAGCGCATAAATATCGTCATTTAAAAATACGGACTCGAAAATGGGAGAAGAACGATCTCCAAAAAAGGTATCTAAAGAATAGCAGAAATCGTCGCTCGATGACAAATTGTCCATCGAGGGATTAATAGAGAAAGTAACTTGGTCATCGCCTACTCGGAGGAGAAGGCTACCATTACTAACATTTATTAGTGCGCGGGAGGTGGCGAGAAAAGGGCGACCGAGTATTATTGGTACCTCGGCGTCCTCCTCGATATCTAAGATGACGAAGTCTACCGGGAAGGTAAACTTGTCGACTCGGACAAGGACGTCCTCCACTACCCCGATAGGGAACTTAACCGAGCGATCCGCTAATTGGATGCGCATATTCGTAGGACTAGGAGTACCCAAACCTAAACGCGAAAAGAGCGAGAACGGCATCAGATTAATGCTAGCCCCTAAATCAGCTAAGGCGTACTTTACTAATATATCGCCAAAAAGGCACGGGATGGAAAACCGTCCCGGGTCGTTTTGTTTTGCGGGCAGTTTATTAGTAAGGGCCGCCGAGCAGACAGCGTTGAGAGATACATGCGAAATATCCTCTAATTTGCGTTTATTAGAAAGTAGTTCTTTTAAAAATTTCGCATATTTGGGCATTTGCGAGATAGCCTCGCAAAAAGGAACATTAATGTGAATTTGTTTTAGTAATAAAATAAATTTGTCAAATTGCGCGTCCTTACGCTCGTTTTCTAACTTATGCGGATACGGAAGAGCCTTGTTTAAAATAATTTTTTCTTTTATAATAGGTAAAGGCGGCGTGAGCGAAGAAAGAGGAAGAGGGGTCGGAGGTGAAATATGTACCTGAGGGTCGGTCCGTTTTGGATCGACCACCTCCTTTCCGCTACGGAGGGTTATAGCATTGGCGTTTTCCCGCGGATTGGGCTCCGTGTTTCCCGGCAGTGCCCCGAGCGCGCGCTCGGACATCATCCTCGCCAGCTGTCCAACCTGTTGTTCGAGTGTTTTTAGCGATCCGGTGATGTTCCGGATATTTGACTCGTTGGACGCAATATACTTCGAAAAATTTTCCTCCATCGGGGAGGGTTTCGGAAGAGGAGGGGGAGGAAGAAATCCGGGCGCATAAGAAATAGGGGGACGCTGAGCATTATTCGGGTTGCTCCACGAGAAGTTGGGGTGATTCCTCCAACCCGGATTATAGTTATTACTATAAGGGTTGTTGTTGGGGTTGAAGGGAGGACGACCCGAATTTCCCATGAAGTCCACGAACTCTTCAACTACGCAGACGTTAGGGGGAATAAAACAAGGCGGAGTGGAGGAGGCAGCAGACATCTCCGCCACCTGCTTTGTTAACCTTTCAACTTGAAGGGTCAAGAGAGCAGTGGCATCCACTTCAAAAAGACCAGCCGCTGGCTTTGGCCGTCCCCGCGGGACATTCCATTGATAGGCGTTCATAGCCATCTCTTCGAATAAAGCCTGGGCGGCCTCGGGGGTTTTTTTGTTAAGCGTACCCCCGGCAGCCACGTCAATCATTTGACGCGTCTGAAAATTCAGCCCATTATAAAAAATTTGAACTTGCAACCATGTTGGCAGCGCGTGGTGCGGGCAACGGCAGAGGAATTCCTTAAACCGTTCCCAAGTCTCGTATAGAGACTCAGGATCGTTCTGCACAAACGAAGAAATATCCGCCCGCAACTTTGCAGTTTTGGCGGGCGGAAAGTACTTCGTTAGGAACCGTTCCGTCAACTCAGCCCACGTGGTGATACATCCTCGGGGGAGGGCATTCAACCACGCCTTGGCTTTGGACTTAAGGGAAAAAGGAAATAAGCGCAAACGAATGGCGTCATCAGTGACGCCATTGATCTTGAAGGTGTCGCATATCTCCAAGAAATTGGACAAGTGGACATTCGGGTCCTCATCCGGCAGTCCATCGAACTGCACGGCGTTTTGGACCATTTGAATGACACTTGACTTTATTTCAAAATTATTATTGGCCACCGCAGGTCGAACAATACTCGACCCAGAATCATCCAGGTTAGGCCGGGCGTAATAAGACATAGTACGCTCGGCCGCCGGGGGAAGGTTAGGCGCGGCCATAACTACAACAGTGGGTTCTCCGATAGATTCCTCGGGATCTAAAGAAGGATTTCGGCGATGAGATCGGATACGCGCAAGAGAGCGTTCGATCTCAGGGTCGAAGTCTAAATCTTCAGACTTTGAGGGTTGTCCTCGGGTCATACACCCAAACAAAAATAAAACAAAAATAAACTTTTTTTTTTTTTAAATAAAGTTTTTAGTTTTTTTTTTGTAGAAAATAAGTAAAATTAATAGACTCCGGAATTCGAAATAGCAACTCGAAAAGAGAAGTCCCCGGCAACGGCGCCAAAAACTTGATGGGCCCGCGAACAGACTCTTACTGTGGTTGGTTCGGTGAGTCGATCGCCGCGGGCTCGCTCGGGTAGGCAAGTGCACCTATCGCAAGTAGTACTCGATATTCGGGGGAATACCGAGGTCGTATTGTTCTCGGGGTCGCGTTGACTATTCTTACTCCTCCGGGAGGACTATTATTTTACTGAAAGTAAGGTGGATTTTTTTTTACTTAATAAAAGACGAAAAGCAAAGGAGCGAAAAAAAAACGATTTAGAAAATATTCGATGAAGGGTTAACGCTCGGCATCGAATCGGATTAAGACTAAAACAATTTTTAATAATAAAAAGACTTAGTTTTCAAATTAATAATAAGGCAACTTGGCCGTGGAGGTTCCACAAATGTGAGCTCACCTAGCTATAGGGATATCGCTCACCTAAACGTTAAGACTATTCGACCGAACGTTAGTCCGACGAAGGATTCCTCTTAACGCCCGCTTTACGCTAAGAACCCCGCTATTGGGTGGGGTACCCAATCCGGTAGAATTATGCTTGTCCTCTCTCGAGGGGGTGCACGCAACTCTATTTACCCAGGGGTGATCGGTCCATATGCACGGCCTCTCTGCTAGCTAGCATATGGACTACGGAAATAGGGCCCACACATCGATTATGTGGTCCTACGCGTCGTAAACCCGGGCTAAACCCTAAGTGCTTAAATTAAAATGAAAATAAAGAGCTTCAATTATTATAAATCATTTTAAATGTCCCAATGCTCTTCGATGCCGAGGCTAATAGCGATTAGCCACACATCAGTATGGGGACGGCTTATAATTTAGTGAGGCGCGAGTTCGAAATTAAACACTAAACGTTTATAAGAAAGGGACAAAAGAAAAATAACAACATTTAGAAAGCTAAAAAGTTAACTAAACGAGAACTCACGCACACTCCAAATTATAAATTAAACAGAAACTAAGTTACACATGAATGAAATTTGCATAATTTAAAATTGCGAGTCCCACTCAAACGAGTGGGGGAGGTAAATAAAGGCTGAAAATTGCAAGTCCTACTCAAACGAGTAGGACTGAAATGAAAGCGAGTCCTACTCAAATGAGTAGGAGAAAATAAATGCGATTACAGGGCTAAAAAGTCCGGCCATTTAACTCAAGTGAGTAGGCGGAAGAAATAAAGAAAGAAAAATTACAAATCCTACTCAAACGAGTAGGCGGGAAATAAAGTCCGGCCATTTAAACTCAAGTGAGTAGGCGGAAAAATAAAGAAAGAAAAATTACAAGTCTTACTCGAACGAGTAGGATTGAAAATGAAAACGATGCGCCATTTAACTCTTAACGAGTAGGCGGAAATAAATGCACACGAACACACACACTCCATATGAAATTCAAGAAAGCAATAAAATTATACACCTACACTCACACACTCTACTTAATTTGAATAAAGCATTAAAAGAAAGCAATTAAAAAGAAAGCATTAAAATTTAACACCTACACTCACACACTCTACATAATTTGAACAAAGCATAAAAATTATACACCTACACTCACACACTCTACATGAAAATTTAAGAAGAACAAAAGAAAGTTTATTCTCATACACTCACGCACACTAATAATAAAGAAAAATTAAAGTTACCTAAAAATGAAAATAACAAGATTTCTACTCCTAAAACTTACCCAAAACACATGAAAGAACAAACAAAAAGAGAATGAGCAAAAAGTTTTACAAAATAAAGTCAAAATCAAAGGTGCTCAAAAATTAAAACTTTAACTTTTTCATGCTTAGGTTTTGCCAAAAACAAATAAAAAGAGAAAATTACAATTTTTAGAAGACTAAAATTTTTTCAAAGCAAATTAAAAATTAAAGTTTTTGGAAAATTAAAATACCAACATTTTCATTCTTATGATGTTATGAAAGTGATAAAAAAAAGTGAAAAAGAAGATGAAAAGAACAAAAGAGGTTTTACAATCCTAAAAGAAAACTAAGTAAAAAAGGAACAAATTCACTTTTTAAAAATCTCTTTTATAGAATCATAAGGATGAAATCAAAATCTAAGCATGAAAACTAGTTAAAGGAAAAAGACAAGGTGAGAAAAAGAAAGAAAACTATCATGCTTAAGCATGAAGACAAGTAAAAGACATGTAAAGTAAGCAAATTACACTCATACACACACACACACTTTTCATAAATGAAGAACAAAGATGAAACTAAGAATAAAAAGGAGAAGGAAAGTGGGGCACAAGTGTTCATTCCAAAGCCATATATGAAGAGAAAATTTAACATTTTATTGATTAAAATGAAACTATTACAAGCTATTACAAGGGCTAAAGCTAAAACAAAACAAGAAATGAAATAAAAAAGGGAGAAATCTCCTTACATAGCCTTGAAAATCACGGATGCAGCCCACAAAAAGACACTAACTTGGCCCAAAAATCTGAACCCTTGGACCTTACAGAACTGGGCTATTTATAGAAAAAAATTTCTAAGTACACGCCCTCGGTCACGGGCGTGTAGGGGGGGCGTGACAGTACTATTCATGAAGGCGGCTGGCGATTGGACAGCAAAGTTGACTTCGGGCTGAGTTCGCAGCAGTCACGCCCCAGGTCACGGGCGTGACTCTGGGCGTGTCGGGGAGGTAGAACCGGGCGCGGGTTGCGTCAAATGTCCTCGGCAGCATCTTGTCGGGCCAGCTGGAAAGGTCACGCCCCATGTCACGGGCGTGACTATGGGCGTGACAGTTGGGGTCGACACTCGACGAATGTCGAGCGAAAAGTGTCGAGTCGAAATCGTTGAGCTGAAATTGGGTCACGCCCTTGGTCACGGGCGTGACACTGGGCGTGATTGTTGGTGTCGACACTCGACGATCGTCGAGCGGAATTCGTCGAGAGGAGAGGACACGGGCTTGGGTCACGCCCCGTGTCGGGTGACACGGGCGTGTCGCCAGGCGTGTCAAGCTTTAACTTCAGAAATTTTGTAATTTCACGGGAAATGCAATGTCACGGCCCGGTCACGGGCGTGACCAAAGTGTCACGGGCGTGTACTGCCCAATTTTGGCAGATTTTGGAATTTTTCTGCAAAATCAAATAAAACAAGTTAGAGGAAAATTTACAAGAATAGGAGCATTTTATTGAACAAAAATAAGTAAAAATGACGAAAATAAATGAAAATGACTAAATTAATGTTCATAAAAATACGCATATTTACAGTTCATCAGAGACCGAACACACCCCCTCCGTGTTAACTAGCCCGTGCCATTTTCGCGCATCAATAATAGTGATGTCTGTGGACCCATGAGTTCTATGGCTAGAGGTGGGTTCTTCTACTTTGTAACATTTACTGATGATTTCAGTAGATACGGATATATGTATCTTATGAAGTGCAAATTTGAAACCTTTGAAAAGTTCAAAGTGTTTAAAAGCAAAGTAGAAAACCAGCTGGGTAAGAAGGTTAAAGCACTCCGATCTGATCGAGGTGGCGAATACCTAAGTCGTGAGTTATGTGATCATCTGATAGAGTGTGGTATTGTATCACAACTCACTCCACCTAGAATACCACAGCATAATGGTGTGTCTGAGAGGAGGAATCGTACTTTGTTAGACATGGTACGGTCGATGATGAGTCATGCAGATCTGCCTATTTCCTTTTGGGGCTTTGTTCTAGAAACTGCTGCTTTAACATTAAATCATGCTCTAACGAAAGTGGTTCTAAAGACACCATATGAGATATGGACTGCGAAGCATCATAGTCTGTCGTTCATTAAGGTTTGGGGTTGCAAGGCATATGTGAAACGTCAAATGCCTGATAAGCTGGAATCCAAATCAGATAAGTGTTATCTTGGGGGGTATCCTAGGGAAACCAAAGGGTACAATTTCTACCTACCGTCCGAGGGCAAAGTGTTTGTCACAAGGACTTGTGTATTTCTTGAGAAAGAGTTCTTAAGTAGAAAGACAGCCAGGGTAGAACTTGAAGAAGTTCAGGAACCACAAACAGTGAATGAACCGGAATTGGAACCTAAGTTAGGACTACAAGTAGTTGTAGTTGGAGAACCTGCTCAGGAAACACAAGTTCCACATAGATCTAGTAAACCAAGATTTGAGCTTGTGAGATATGGACTTTTCGTGTCTCAAATAGGTAATGTGTTGCTTATGGATAATAGTGATGAGTCTGCAACCTACCTGAGGCTATGTGCGGACCGGACTCCGATAAGTGGCTTGAGGTCATGAAATCTGAAATGGACTCCATGTATGAAAACCAACTATGGACTTTGGTGGAACCACCTGAAGGGGTAAGACCCATAGTGTGAAAGTGGGTCTTCAAGAAGAAGACTGACATGGATGGGAATGTACAGACATTCAAAGGCCGACTGGTGGCAAAGGGTTTTAAGCAAATTCATGGTGTTGACTATGATGAGACTTTTTCCCCTGTTGTCATGGTTAAGTCCATCAGAATTCTGCTTGCTATTGCTGCGTATTATGACTACGAGATCTGGACAGATGGATGTCAAAATGGCTTTCCATAATGGGAACCTCCTCGAAGAAGTGTACATAACACAACCTAAGGGTTTTGTATCTCCAGGTGAAGCCACTAAAATATGCAAGCTGTAGAGATCCATTTATGGATTGAAACATGCTTTTCGAAGTTGGAATCTTCATTTTGATGAAAAAATCAAAGAGTTTGGTTTTATCAAGAATGAGTATGAACTTTATGTTTACAAATGGATTAATGAGAGCATTGTTGTCTTCCTGATATTGTATGTAGATGACATACTGTTGATCGGGAATGACAAACTGACCCTACAAGTTGTTAAGAACAACCTAGGGGACTACTTTTTGATGAAGGACTTAGGGGAAGCTACTTATATACTCGGTATTAAGATCTGTAGAGATAGATCGAAGAAGTTGCTGGGTTTGACCCAAAGTACGTACATTGACAAGGTGTTGAAATGGTTCAGCATGCTTTAGTCCAAGAAAGGATTCTTGCCCATGTCTCATGGTGTAAATCTCTCTAAGGACCAGTGTCCTAAGTTTTGTGAAGATAAGGACCGCATGAAGTTGGTTCCATATGCTTCGGCAATTGGATCAATCATGTATGCAATGTTATGTACTAGACCCAATGTCTCTAATGCTTTGAGCATTACTAGCAGGTATCAGTCTGATCCCGGTGAAGGTCACTGGATAGCCGTCAGAATATCCTCAAGTACTTGCGAAGAACTAAGGATATGTTCTTGGTATTCGGAGGAGAGGAAGAGCTTGTTGTAAGTGGTTACACGGATGCTAGCTTCCAAACTGATAGGGACGATTCAAAGTCTCAATCAGGTTTTGTGTTTTGCCTGAATGGAGGTGTTGTTAGTTGGAAGAGTTCCAAGCAGGATACAGTTGCCAATTCTGAAAGATGGGGTTAGACCTGATTTACTCTAGAGGGGGGTGAATAGAGTAATTAAAAATCTTTTTGTTGTTTTATAAATTAACAGAGTAATAAAAAGATGATACCAAAATTAACAGAGAAAAGATAATCTAAGCTAAACTACCACAGCATAACTAGCCTAATCTATCGCAGGCATAGCAAGAACAATAAGAAAAAGGGCAACCAGACAACACAAGAAATTTTATAGTGGTTCCCCAACCTGGGTACATCCACTCTTCTACTACCATGATAGAAATCCACTAGTAGGTTTTGATCAGGTGACTGCCACCAATGAGCTTTTGATCAGGTGCTTAAAACCAAAATAAACTTTTGAAGGAAGTTAATAAACCCTTTATACAGAGGGGGAGAGAGATTGATGGTGTCTTCTCTTTCTCTATTCAACAGAGAAGACAAGTGGATTTGTTGTTGTCAAGAACTCATTTCAATATCACTTGGAGTCTTGCACAGGGTATAGGTCTTCAGTCTTCAGTCTTCAGCCTTAACTTAAAAATTATGTCCAGGAACTTCTGACTGATTTGAATATGTTGTCCTTGAAAGTATCCCGGAGTGAAGGTTGAAGAAGACTTTTGATTTGTAGTTGATGTTCTTCTTCTTCTTCTGTACAGTCAAGGAGAAAACAAACTGTTTTCTGTACGAGAAGGTTCAGAATGTTGTTGTTGTAGATCTTCTCTGTACGCTGAGAGCTCTGCCTCTCCTAAAGAGAAAAATCTCTTTTATATATTCAGTCATATTCTCCTTTGAATTTGAATTCCATTGCATTGAATGCTGACGGCCTGGAGAATTAAATACGGCTGGAGAGAATATTTTCATTAATGAGTTTCCCCAACTGTCCCATTAAAAAGAGCAAGTAATTAACCTGATGAAGACCATAATCAATGCTGCCACTAACGGCTATATTACGAGAATATAAGCATTAATTACTCAGGAATTACTGCTAGAGAATAAGGACAAAATGAGGAAAATTCTAAGTCTGGAACTGCACAGGAATCGTCGAGCAGAGAACAGATTTCGTCGACCTGAGATCAAAGTTCGTCGACCAGAAAAATCATGTTCGTCAACCTGAGAATTCGTGTTCATCGACCTGAGATCCAAGTCCGTCGACCTGAGTTTAGAGAACTGTATTCTGTGAATAAACTTGTCAATTATGTGGTCCAAGTTCATCGAGCTGATAATTTATCTTCGTCGACCTGAGTTCAGAGAAAGTATTCTGGACATAATGTGTTGAAGTTGAACTTCCAGGGTTAGTCGACCTGAGCTCGAATATCATCGAGCTCAACTCATAGAATTTACTCTGAGTTCGTCGAGCAGAGCACGACTTTCGTCGAGCTGAGTTTGACGAACGTCGAACTCAGATTCTGAACTTGATTTTCTTCTAATTCTTGAGTCTTCTGATGTCTTCTATTGATTGGTCCATGTAAGGTTGATTTTAAGGACTTAGCCTAAACCCTAAGGCACAAACATGACCCTGGCTATACATGGTGGGTCAATCATCCTATTTAGTGAACCTAGCCCAAATTCAATTAGGGATCCAACAATCTCCACCTATTTGGGTGAGGTCACTAATACAAATGAAATAAATAACATTCACAAAGCAGGAAAAATATATCTGGCCGAAAAATTGAACCATACAGTAGATATTTACATAGTATCTTTGTGACAGTAAATAAATAAAGAGTTCAGACCAACAAAAACTAAACAAAATATATCATTTCTTTTTCTTCAGCTTTTCCTTTTGCTTGTCATCTTTCTTTTGGTCAGAAGGCTGTGTAAACTTGATTTCTCTATTTGGATTAGCTGCTTCCCTTTTGGACATTGTCATGTCAACAACTCCAATAATATTTAGATAGGTAGCTCTGGGCACAACAGCCTCTGGATGTATATTCATGTAAGCATCTACATTAAAGAATTTGTTAGCTTTTTCATACCTTTTTAATTCTTCATTTCTGTATTTAGACATTATTGAATATTGGGATGGATCTTTCCCTTCAGCTTTAGCTTTATTGATAATTGAAAATCCAACAAGTTCCTGGAACCTAGCCATTATAGAAGTTGTCTCAGTTTCTGGATCCATAAATGGTATGGGTGGAGACTCTAGCCTTTTAGGACTGTCATCTTTTTGTGTTTCAGGAGCTTGTTGTTGTTGCTATTGTTAATGTTACTGTTGCTGATGTTGCTTGCTGGAGGAATACCTCTGTTGGCTGCTTCCTTGAGGTGTTGAGGATCTACCATGATGTCTATGATAGGTTTGAGCATAAGAGGTAGACCTCTGAGAAGTGCTACCTGAAGCACCAGCAGCAGGTGGAGGAGGAGGATGAGGACCTCTCCAGTTTCTTTGAGGAGGGGGAGGAGAGTACCTCCGGCTTTTCTTTCGAGCTTTCTATTCATTCTTTGAGAGCCACATCCAAGCAGGCATCCCAGGATATGGAGTGATTTTTTGTAGAATGTAGTATGGAGTGTCATGTGTGGGATTTGGTTTGGGAGCAGCCTTTCTCTTCTTGGAAATCTCCTTCTTTACAGTAGAGCTATCATCAGAGTCATCATCCTAATCTTCATCATCAGAAGATCCTTGAGGGTTATCATATAGATCATTAAGGTCTTTCAGAAGATCTTTAGAAATTGGCTTTTCAGCCTGAGGTTGTGCTTGAAATTCTGGAAGAACTGGAGCAACTGTTTCAGGAACAATTTCAACAGCTAATAAATTTTCAGACATTAACTTCTTTTCTTCTTCAATGTCAGCCATGATGATTTCATCTAAATCAGGAAGGGGACTGTCATCCATTTTGTATGTTGGAGCCGAAATAGCTTCTGAAGAAGAAGTGTCCTTGGAGGGGGATAGTACACTTTGTGGCTCTGTTACTGCAAGTCTGGCCTTAAGTTGCTTGGAAACTGTGGGGCTTATTGGTGCAGTGTATGGTACTATAGCCAAGGATTGCTAATGAGAAGAGCTGGGTAGAATATATCTATAGACAAAATTTAATAAATAATTCAAGTTAATTGTGTGATTAAGAATATAATCACCAACAGTTTCAATTTCAGCTATAACTGGCACATCCATATCTGTATCGGAATCAATTAAATCTATTATATTAGTAGGAGAGGTCGTTTCATCTAAAGAATCTGACATCATTGAATCTGTTTTTGCTTCTGCTGCTGCTGCTGCCACTGGAACTTCTTCATCACTGAGCATCTCCCCCTGACTGGCTGCATGGGGTCCTGGAGCCAGTCCCCCAGAAGAAGGGACAGTGGATAGAGCAACAATTTTGGCAGAGAGAGTATTGATGGAAGTAGTGAGAAGCGCTAGAGCATCAGCTAGAAGTTTATTAAGGGTGGGAGAGATGAATGCTAGTAGATCTTTAACAATCTTAGAGAAGTTAAGATAGAGGGATTCTGGAGCAGTGGAGGAGTATGGATTGTGATGACCACAATTTGAACAGACAGAAAATGCACTGGACATATCTATGTATGTATAGTCAGGTATAGTAGAGGGAATGTCAGTTTGGATGAGTAGAGGGAAGGGAATAGAGGGATTTGCAGTTGTAGAAAGGGGAACTGTTATTGTGGGGGAGGAGATGGGTTCCTGATGTGGAGAGGGTGGAGGAAACAATAAATTGAAGGTGTGGGAGGAGATAAATGTGTTTGGGTGTGTGACAGTTAAATGATGTGGAAGTGGAGATTGAGGTGGTGTGATGTGCGCAGGAGATGGAAGTGGAGTTGATGCTAGTGTGGGTTGATGTTGTTGGTGAGTTGGTGAGGTAAGAACTAGAGAGTGAATTGGTGATGGAGTTGGTGTGGGTAGATGAATTTGATGGTGTTGTTGTTGTGGTTGAGGTAGTGGAGAAGTAGGAATGTTGGAGGAGGAGGGAACTTCTTCTAGAGGTGGAGGAGCGGCTACGACGGCCCTAGTGCTCTCAGAAGTTCTTGAAGATAAGGAAGTCTTGGATGGCTTTGTGATTCTCCTCTCCCATCTGCCAAACATTACAGAGGTTAGCCTTTTGGAGGCATTTATGAACACTGTTGTGGAAACCAGATGTTCAGATGTCTTTTCTTGCAGAAAGATCCACAAGACCCTTACAAAACAGACCTCTTTCTTGTTGTTCTTCTTTTTAATCAAGTCAAATAATAACTTACCCCAGTTTACTCCTTTCTTTTCAACCACGGCACCCATCACCAAGAATTGGTGTCTGGTGATGTAGTCATGTGCTGTGTGTTTGCCCAGCAACACTTTCCCAACTACATCTGCTAAGAATCTATACTCAGCAGACAAGTTCTTCTTCAGCAGCTTGTTGGGGTTATCTCCAGAATGACCCATTTTAATCAACATATTATTATATTCCTCATTTTCCATTTCTATCTCTTCATCACCATTCATTAGACCGAAAATTTAGGTTAGTACAATAGGGGAGAGGGAAACTTGATTAACAGAAATTGTTCCTGTCATATTATCTTCTTCTGATGTTGTAGATGTATATACCAATTCTTTTATTTCAGTCCTTGCAACCTTGATGCGGCGGGTCATGATGTTCTGCAGATTCTGCTCTGCAAACAGTTCCGGAATTTCGACAAAGATTGGGTCAGAATGTTGAATAGAGTCGAAATCAATATCGAAGCCCATATCAAATTTCATTACGGAAAGAGCGCTCGCCGGAATTGCCATGAGTTCACCTGCAAGAGAAAAACAAAGATCAAGTGCAAGGGAACTGAAAGCGTGGGATGGAGCTCGAAGAAAACCTAGATTTAAGGTTTTAAGAATATGAATCGGCAGACTCCGTTCGACGAAAAATAAAAAATCTTCGATCTGGGGTGGACGAAATATTTTATAGTCAAAAGAATTCGTCGATCTCAGTCAGAAGATGTGAAAACATTTCGTCGAGTTCAGTTCGACGAAAACATTCTGAAGCAAATTCGTCGATCTCTGGTCGACGAAAAGAGCTTCACTCACACAGAGTTCGTCGATCTACGTTCGACGAAGTTCTCTAGAACTTTTTCCAGTTCGTCGATCTCCGTTTGACGAACTTTGAAAAAATCATCGACCATAGACAGAAATTAAATTAAGGCTTCTCCATTTATCATACCAAGCTAATTTGTGAAGAACAGATGAGTTCTCTCATCCAAGGGCTTGGTGAAGATGTTTGTTCTTTGCAAATCAGTATAGATATAGACAAGATTAATTTTATTTTTGTCTACCCACTCTCTAATGAAATAGTTCCTAATGTCTATATATTTATTCATACTGTAATGGACTGGATTTTGTGCAATGGAACTTACACTTATGTTTTCACATAGTAGAGTTGATTTTTTAAAAGTTGAACCCATAGTCTAGAAGTTGGTTCTGAATCCACAACATCTAGGAACAGCAACTACTAGCTGCTTTGTATTCTGCTTCAGCAATTGATATAGACACAGATGACTGTTTTTTGCAAAACCAAGAGACTAATCTAGCACCAAGGAATTTGCAGGGACACGCCTTATCAGCCCTAACAGGCACCTAAAAGCCACTGGATTCCTTCAAACTTTATTAATTAATTATTTGCATCATTATTATCAACACATCAAAACGACGCGAAAAACGAACCACCTCGTAATCCGACGAAATTCACACCGTAGCTAAATACCCACGCTACGAATGCGACGGCGAAGTCGAAATAACCTTTCGACGAACAAAACTCGGGTTATCACTGCCCGAAGCCAAAACATAAGCATCCCCAGAGAGGCCTCACCGGTCACCAACACAAACCTGGCTTGCTAGGGGATCTTGCCAAAAAGGCTACCAACAACCACACGAGAAACCTAAAGAGCTAAAACCACGCTCTAACAAACGGCACATGCCAGAAACGCATCAACGTAATGCCCAACGAGAATTAAATAATCGCAGAAAAATCGGGGGCGTTACACCCACCGAGCCTACTGCCCGAGTGACCTAACCTAACTCCCACAACTCCTGGGAGTGTTGAAATAGAAGAATCCTTGAGAAATCACTTCTACACACCCCTGTCACGGGCATGACCTTCAGGTCACGGGCGTGACAGGTGGCCGTGACCCACAGAGGAGCCTAGAGAACGGGAAACATCAGTTTAAAGTTACACGCCCCTTGTCACGGGCGTGACCAATAGGTCACAGGCGTGACTATAAGGCGTTACCAAGGGGCTCAATTCGTCGAGCGAAGAACGTCGAATAGTCAAGTACACGCCCGTGACCCAAAGGTCACGGGTGTGACAAGGGCGTGTTGCGTGCGTTTACAACAAATAAGTACAGTCGTTCCTGCCATTGCCGCCCCATTTCCGTTGCAGTCTGACATGCCATGGTCACGGCCGTGACCATGGGGTGTGACCCCTTCATCAATAGCAATTTCCTCCCGCCGTTTTCAGCTTCCCGCCATTTTCCAGAAACAGAACTGACACGCCCTAGGTCACGGGCGTGCCTAGGGGCGTGACCCGCTATTTAACATATTTTGGCGGTTTCTCCTCCAACGTTCCCAGTCTTTCAAGATGGCGGTTCCGAGCCTGACACGCCCTCGGTCACGGGCGTGACCCAGGGCGTGACCTTCCAGAAGTTTTTCCTATAAATTCCAGATAAGTTCAAGAGCTGACGGGGGAGCCAGGAGGCCAATCTAGGAGTAGCTTCAGTAGATTATTTTCCTATTTTTATGAATTTTGTTCATGTACTTTTCAATTTCATAGTTTAGGCTTTAATTCTAGCCCTTTTTATTTTCTTTCTATGTAGCCCTATTTTCATTTCCACTTGATCATGACAAGTTTTTCAATATAATAAAGTACTTCTTTTTGGTCAAACTCTTTTCTTATCGTTTTGAGTTATCTTTGATTTATTAGCTTCGATTCCGATCTATGATCGGTATCCTAAATGACTGAGAGGTTGCGAATACAGGGAGATCACTCAAAGATAAAAGGAGTTCATTGCAATCCTCAAGAGAGGGCGACATAACTCTTCCGGATTGGAGTGAAATCCAATATAGGGGTTCACCTCCTAAAGCAGGCTTAGGGGTTTCGACTGGCTGAGAGGTCTTAATCGATCAACCTAAGTTTAGTCGAGAGCGTATTCTCGAGAGAGGCATTTTCGTATTTTAGGAACCTCCACGGTCGAAGCGGATAATCTAGGAGTTTGCCCTTAAGATAAGTTTATTTTATTTCAAAGTTACTCTAGATCAAGTGTGTTCTTTTTCAATTTTTCTAGCTATTATTTAATTTACTTATTTTATTATGAGATAAAATAATATAATTTGCGTGAGTAGAAGTACTCAACAGGCCCCGAGTCTAATACGATATTCCTATACTATATTTCGATAGGTACGCTTGCTTATTTGAGATTATAGTTTGGATATATTTTTAAAACTATAAAATTCCTTATCAAGTTTTTGGCGCCGTTGCCGCGGACTCTTTTTGTTGATATTTAGAAAGCGCAAATTTTATTACTTTTATCATTCTCTTTCTCTACACCAATTCTTCTTTTGATTTTCTTTTTCATTCACTTCCATTAGGTAAAGGTTGTTTTATTTTCTTTTTACATTAAAAAAATGTTATCTCAATTGGCCGCTAAAATTGTCAGGCTTCAAAATCAATTAGATATTTTGAAAGCAGCAAAACTGTGCCAAAGTGTTTGTTATTATTGTGGTGGTTCTCATCGAAGTGAGTACTGTTATCTTTATCATTATAATTCACAGCTACCTTATGAAAATAAAATTGAATATAATTATGAAAATAACTATTCTCACTTTTATGATAATTCTTTTTCCAATTTTCATGAAAATAATCTTTCCAATTCCTTTAATTTTCATGAAAATAATTTTTCGAATTTAAACGAGAATACTTATTTTGATTTAAATAATTTTTCTTCTACCTCGAACATTTGTTTTTCTTATTCGCAAGATCAACCAGAAAACTTTCCGAGTTATGAGAAAAATTATTTAGAACCTAATTTTTGTTCTTCTTTTAGCACACCACAATCGCTTTCCTCTAATTTTGGGGACTTTACACAATTCATAGTTGATCCTCCCCGAAATTTAGAAGAAATTATTTCTTGTTCTAATGATCCTTCACCCTCTTCAAATAGTTCACCTAGTACGGAACATGAATCTTCATGTGCCCCTTGGTGACTTATTCGGAAGAGGAGGAAGAATTATTATATCAAGTATATTTTATATTTATGGGCACACCGGGTGAAAGAGAAGAAAAGCATATTTCTTCTCCTATTTCTCCCGATTTTCCTTCTACTCATGAATATTCAAACTCCACTAATGAATATTTAGAAATTGAAATTCATGAAACTATAGTGCCCAGTACTTTTCTTTTAGATAACAACTTTATTTTAGAAAATACACAACCTATACCTAATCATTTAACTTCGCAAGAACCTCCTCCTTGCGAAGATTTTTCTGACGTGCTTACTTTTGATTTTTCTTTAACAAATGAATTTCATGAAGATGATGATCCGTTGCAATCACACGTCGTCAATGATCCATTTGCCGCTCATCTACAAAAATTCACATCGCCTCAGGTATGTATAGGTGATATGAATTTACATTTTCAAGTCAAATGTTCAAAAAAGGAGAATCAAGAAGCAAACAGAGGAGTCGCTAGGCGAGCGTCTTCGGCGTATTCACCTAAGAGTGAATTAAAGGAGTTGCCCCTTCATCTTCAATATTATTTTCCATTCTCCTAACAATAACCGTCTAGCTTAAAGACGGGAAAAAGAAAAGCGCTCTTGGGAGACACCCCTTGCTTATCGTTTATTTTTATGAATTGTTTTCTTTCCTAAATTTTCAAAAACTGTTTTTATTCCCCCCCCCCCCCTCGTACTTGACTTATAAACATTGGGGACAATGTTTATTTTTAACTATGGGGGTGGATTCTTATTTATTATTTTTATTTCAAAATTCAAAAAAATGAAAAAATCATTAAAAAAATTTTAAAAAAAATTGTTTTCTTTTTATTATCAAAAATACAAAAAAAGAAAATAAAAAAATATATAATAAACCCCTGCTTAAATTTTTGTGACTTTTCAGAAATTTATTTCGAGTTTATTTATAAGAATTTTTATAATTTTTGATTTTCTAAATCTTTTATTTCATCAAAGTTAGTTAAATTTAATTTTTAGTTGATTTGATTTTAAGAAATAAATTTATGAAGTAAATTTGTTTAGAGAAATTTATTTAGTCTTTTTCTCTCAAATTCTAATTAGTTTCAATTTCATAGTACTTAGTTTAATAATTTTTAGATTTTTATTATCTCCACTTTAAACTTTAAGATTCTTAGGAAATTTTAATTTACTATAGTTGCTCTACAACAATTTTAAGTTAATATAAATTTTTGCTAGCCTTTCCCTTATTTTTAACTTTCTTGTTAGATCATATGTCATGGGGATAAGAGGATAAAATTCATTATCCCCTGGTACACATATGCAAGTTTTTATTTTTAGTTAGATCATATGTCATGGGAATCAAGTATTCCTTGGTACGCATATGCAACCCACAAAAGAGGAGTAAGAGGATAAAATTCGTTACTCCTAAGCAACTTTATTTGAAGAGAAAAAAAGGAGAAAAAAAATTCAAAAGAAAAAATTGTGCGGGGTGAGAGGATAAAATTCATCACCCCCAATCTAAGATCTCTTCAATTGTCTTTTTCGAAACAAAAACTCCAATATAATTGCTTAGATTAAATTAATTTTGTACGAGATCATAAGTAGTAGTTTGATTTTTCCTTGAAGTCTCTTTTTAGTGAAAAAAGTGTTTATAATTTTTAATCTAACTTTGTTTGCTAAATACTTAATTTTGAGTTCTAATTACTTTCTTAGAGAACTTGGTTAAATATTTATCTTTTCTCATTATACTTTCATATTTTAGGACTTAAAAATTTGAATCACTTAAGTTAATTTTTAACTTTCTTTTGATTTAATAGATTTTTAGTTTAATTAAAACTTTTTTTAATTTCTTATAAGTACTCTCATAGTTTTGCTCTTGAATAGCAAAAGCTTAAGTATGGGGGTATTTGATAAGTCTTTATTTATAGTATTTTTATATAGTTTTTATTTAATAAATAACTATGTTTATTTCTAGTTTTTATTAATTTTTAAATTAATCTTTTTGTTTTCTTATTTCAGGTAAATTTGGGCTGACAATGTCAAATTGGAGTTTACAGGACTGACCAGGAGATGGAACAGAAGAATCCTTGAGAAATCACTTCTACACGCCCCTGTCACGGGCGTGGCCTTCAGGTCACGGGCATGACATGTGGTCGTGACCTACAGAGGAGCCCAGAGAACGGGACAAATCAGTTTAAAGCCACACGCCCCTTGTCACGGGCTGACCAATAGGTCATGGGCGTGACCAGAAGGAGTGACCAAGGGGCTCAATTCGTCGAACGAAGAACGTCGAACAGTCAAGTACACGCCCATGACCCAAAGGTCACGGGCGTGACCCAGGGCGTGTCGCGTGCGTTTACAGCAAATAAGTACAGCTGTTCCTGCAGTTGCTGCCCCATTTCCATTGCAGCCTGACACGCCCATGGTCGGGGGCGTGACCATGGGGCGTGACCCCTTCATCAACAGCAATTTCCTCCCGTCGTTTTTAGCTTCCCGTCGTTTTCCATAAACGGAACTAACACGCCCTAGGTCATGGGCGTGCCCTAGGGGCGTGGCCCGCCATTTAACATATTTTGGCGGTTTCTCCTCCAACGTTCCTGGGCTTTCAAGATGGTGGTTCCGAGCCTAACACGCCCTAGGTCACGGGCGTGACCCAGGGCGTGACCTTCCAGAAGTTTTTCCTATAAATTTCAGATAAGTTCAAGAGCTGAGGGGGGAGCCAGGAGGCCAATCTAGGAGTAGCTTCAGTAGATTATTTTTCTGTTTTTATGCATTTTGTTCATGTACTTCTCAATTTCATAATTTAGGCTTTAATTCTAGCCCTTTTTATTTTCTTTCTATGTAGACCTATTTTCATTTCCACTAGATCATGACAAGCTTTTCAATATAATAAAGTACTTATTTTTGGTAAAACTCTTTTCTTATCGTTTCGAGTTATCTTTGATTTATTAGCTTCGATTCTGACCTAAGATCTTATCCTAAATGACCGAGAGGTTGCGGATATGGGGACATCACTCAAAGATAAAAGGAGTTGATTGCAATCCACAAGATAGGATGACATAACTCTTCCGGATTGTAGTGAAATCCAATAGTGGGGTTCACCTCCTAAACAGGCTTAGGAGTTTCGACTGGCCGAGAGGTCTTAATCGATCAACCTAAGTTTAGTCGAGAGCGTATTCTCGAGAGAGGCGTTTTCGTATTTTAGGAACTTCCACGGTCGAAGCGGATAATCTAGAAGTTTGCACTTAAGATAAGTTTATTTTATTTCAAAGTTAGTCTACATCAGGTGTGTTCTTTTTTCAATTTTTCTAGCTATAGTTTAATTTACTTATTTTATCATGAGATAAAATAATATAATTTGCGTGAGTAGAAGTACTCAACAGGCCCCGAGTCTAATATGACATTACTATACTATATTTCGATAGGTACGCTTGCCTATTTGAGATTATAGTTTGGATATATTTTTAAAACTATAAAATTCCTCATCAAGTTTTTGGCGCCATTGCCGGGGACTCTTTTTGTTGATATTTAGAAAGCGCAAATTTTATTACTTTTATCATTCTCTTTCTCTACTCCAATTCTTCTTTTTATTTTCTTTTTCATTTGCTTCCATTGGGTAAAGGTTGTTTTATTTTCCTTTTACATTAAAAAAATGTTATCTCAATTGGCCGGTAAAATTGCCAGGCTTCAAAATCAATTAGATATTTTGAAGCCGCAAAACAACGCCAAAGTGTTTGTTATTATTGTGGTGGTTCTCATCGAAGTGAGTACTGTTATCTTTATCATTATTATTCACAGCTACCTTATGAAAATAAAATTGAATATAATTATGAAAATAACTATTCTCACTTTTATGATAATTCTTTTTCCAATTATCATGAAAATAATTTTTCCAATTCCTTTAATTTTCATGAAAATAATTTTTCGAATTTAAACGAGAAAACTTATTTTGATTTAAATAATTTTTCTTCTACCTCGAACATTTGTTTTCCTTGTTCGCAAGATCAACCAGAAAACTTTCCGAGTTATGAGAACAATTATTTAGATGCTAATTTTTGTTCTTCTTTTAGCACACCACAATTGCTTTCTTCTAATTTTGGGAAATTTACGCAATTCATAGTTGATCCTCCCAAAAATTTAGAAGAAATTATTTCTTGTTCTAATGATTCTTCACCATCTTCAAATAGTTCACCTAGTACGGAACATGAATCTTCATGTGCCCTCTTGGTGACTTATTCGAAAGAGGAGGAAGAATTATTATATCAAGAATATTTTAAAGTTATGGGCATACCGGGTGAAATAGAAGAAAAACATTTTTCTTCTCCTATTTCTCCTGATTTTCCTTCTACTAATGAATCTTCAAACTCCAATAATGAATATTTAGAAATTGAAATTCATGAAACTATAGTGCCCAGTACTTTTATTTTAGATAACAACTTTATTTTAGAAAATACACAACCTATACCTAATCATTTAACTTCGCAAGAACCACCTCCTTGCGAAGATTTTTTTAACGAGCTTACTTTTGATTTTTCTTTAACAAATGAATTTCATGAAGATTATGAGCCGTTGCAATCACACGTCGACAACGATCCATTTCCCGCTCATCTACAAATATTCACCTCGCCTCATGTATGTATAGGTGATGTGAATTTACATTTTCAAGTCAAATGTTCAAAAAAGGAGAATCAATAAGCAAGCGGAGGAGACGCTGGGCGAGCGTCTTCGGCGTATTCACCCAAGCGTGAATTAAGGGAGTTGCCCCTCATCTTCAATATTATTTTCCATACTTCTAACAATAACCGTCTAGCTTAAAGACGGGAAAAAGAAAAACGCTATTAGGAGACACCCTTTGCTTATCCTTTATTTTTATGAATTGTTTTTTTTCTTAAATTTTCACAAACTATTTTTCTTTCCCCCCCCCCCCTCTCCTACTTGACTTATAAATATTGGGGACAATGTTTATTTTTAGGTATGGGGTGGATTCTTATTTATTTTTTTTATTTCAAAATTCAAAAAAATGAAAAAATCTTTAAAAAAAAATTTAAAAAAAATTGTTTTCTTTTTATTATCAAAAATACAAAAAAAAGAAAATAAAAAAATATATAATAAACCCCTGCTTAAATTTTTGTGACTTTTCATAAATTTATTTTGAGTTTATTTATAAGAATTTTTATAATTTTGATTTTCTAAATCTTTTATTTCATCAAAGTTAGTTAAATTTAATTTTTAGGTGATTTGATTTTAAGAAATAAATTTATGAAGTAAATTTGTTTAGAGAAATTTATTTAGTCTTTTTTCTCTCAAATTCTAATTAATTTCAATTTCATAGTGCTTAGTTTAACAATTTTTAGATTTTAATTATCTCCACTTTAACTTTAAGATTCTTAAGAAATTTTAATTTACTATAGTTGCTCTCCAACAATTTTAATTTAATCTAAATTTTTGCTAACCTTTCCCTTATTTTTAACTTTCTTGTTAGATCATATGTCATGGGGATAAGAGGATAAAATTCATTATCCCCTAGTACACATATGTAAGTTTTTATTTTTTGATTAGATCATATGTCATGAAAATCAAGTATTCCTAGCTACACATATGCAACCCCCAAAAGAGAAGTAAGAGGATAAAATTCATTACTCCTAAGCAACTTTGTTTGAAGAGAAAAAAAGAAGAAAAAAATTGTGCGGGGTGAGAGGATAAAATTCATCGCCCCCAATCTAAGATCTCTTCAATTTCCTTTTTCCAAACCCAAACTCCAATATAATTGCTTAGATTAAATTAATTTTGTACGAGAGCATAAGTAGTAGTTTGATTTTTTCCTTGAAGTCTCTTTTAAGTGAAAAAAGTGTTTATAATTTTTAATCTAACTTTGTTTGCTAAATACTTAATTTTGAGTTCTAACTACTTTATTAGAGAACTTGGCTAAATATTTATCTTTTCTCATTGTACTTTCATATTTTAGGACTTAAAAATTTGAATCACTTAAGTTAATTTTTAACTTTCTTTTGATTTAATAGATTTTTAGTTTAATTTAAAAATTATTTTAATTTCGTATAAGTACTCTCATAGTTTTGCTCTGGAATAGCAAAAGCTTAAGTATGGGGGTATTTCAGAAGTCTTTATTTATAGTATTTTTATATAGTTTTTATTTAATAAATAGCTATGTTTATTTTTAGTTTTTATTAATTTTTAAATTAATCCTTTTGTTTTCTTATTTCAGGTAAATTTGGCTTGCCAATAGAAAATTGGAGCCTATAAGACTGACCAGGAGATGAAACAGAAGAATCCTTGAGAAATCACTTCTACACGCCCCTGTCACGGGCGTGACCTTCTGGTCACGGGCGTGACAGGTGTCCGTGACCCACAGAGGAGCCTAGAGAACGGGACACATCAATTTAAAGCTACACGCCCATTGTTACGGGCGTGACCAATAGGTTACGGGCGTGACCAGAAGGCGTGACTAAGGGGATCAATTTGTTGAGCGAAGAACGTCGAACAATCAAGTACACGCCTGTTGTAACGTCCCGAATCGCTCTAGGCCCCTAGTGTGTGTGTTTTGAGTCAGGAGGGTTGACTCGAGTCCTGAGAAGTGCAGGGAATTGGGCTGCACTTGTGGAGAAGGGGAGAAAACAGTGCAGAGAGAAGTGACACGGGTAGTGACACGGCCGTGTCCCTACCCGTGTGCGTCGAGATGATCTCGACGAGCCGTGTCGAGATCGTCGAGAGTCGTCGAGATCAAGTGACACGGGTAGTGACACGGCCGTGTCCCTACCCGTGTGTGTCGAGATGATCTCGATGAGCCGTGTCGAGATCGTCGAGAGTCGTCGAGATCGTGACACGGGTAGTGACACGGCCGTGTCCCTACCCGTGTGCGTCGAGATGATCTCGACGAGGCGTGTCGAGATCGTCGAGCGGGGTCGACACTAAGTGACACGGGCGTGTCCCTACCCGTGTGCGTGTACACGGCCAATGACACGGCCAGGCACACGGCCGTGTCATGTGGACACGGGTCGGGACACGGGCGTGTCCCTACCCGTGTCAGACACTGAACCGACATGGAAACTGTCGTTGCCGTTTCGCCAGGCAGGACACAGGTAAGGACACGGCCGTGTCCCTACCCGTGTCACATTTTGCATAAAAGGGGCAGAGAAACCCTAGCCGTTTTGCATTCTCATTTCCTTCCCCTAACTCCTGTGAGAACTCCTGGTGAGAGGAAAACCGCTGGAGCAAGTTCCACCGGAGGAGTTCCGCCATCGCCGCGAAAGAGAAGATGCCGTCAAGGAGAACTACGCGATCCATGGCCGGAAATGGTGGTACCGCTGGAGTCAACGTGAGTTTCCTACCCTCTCCCTTGGTGCTAGATCTATAGTTATGTCTTAGGAGAGACATCGACTCAAGAGAGTCTTGATGGAGAGGAGAAGATCTCTAGGTTAGGCCATGTTAGAACTTGTGTTCTAGACTTTAGATCTCTTCAACCCTTCCCCTTTTCTTCAATATGACGATGGGTGGATGGTCTCGTGAGGAGTTTATGGCCTTTGAGGTTGAATAAGGGAGGAGAATATTTCTGGAAAATTTAGGGACGATCGCCTTGAGGAGGAAGACGAACCGATGCCGTTCATTTTCCTTTAAGATGCGCGCAGAATCTGTATTCTGCGCGCAGCGATCTTCTATGCCATTTTCATGTAGGATAGGGGCAGATCTGGGCTTTTCGCTAAACATGAAAGTTGTATCCCTTGGAAATACCTTTCCAACGAGTGGTTGCACGACTTCAGGTGATGTCTGTGGCCCCGGGAAAACCTAATCGAGTTTGCTGTCCGGCAATTTCCTGTACACAGAAATCGTGTTCTGTGCGCAGCGAACTTCGAAGCCGATTTCGAGTATGTTATTTCAGATCTGGGTTGTGACCTGAATATGAAAGTTGTAGATCATGAAAAGATCTTTCCAACGAGGGGTTACATGCCTCCACCGGATTCCTGTAGCTTCGGGAATCTCCGGTCGAAGTTGCTGTCCAGATTAGTGATACACCTAGAATTCTGGTTTTATATAAAGTGCAATTAGAGTCGGTGGAATTCTGTCAAGATTAAATAATTTGTGCTAATCACCGAAGAACTGTGAATGATGGTGTTTATTATTTGGAACGCATACAACTGATTTCTTATTGCAAGATATCTTGAGGTTTGGATGGTTCCCTTTATGTTTAATCGAATCGAATTGATAAGATGTTGATAGATTATAACATATGCGCATCATATAAGTCTTATGTAGAGTTCATATGGAATGACATATAGCAGATTAAACTATGGCCATGTGTATGTTGATTGGTGAAATGAAATTCGTTAGTCCAATACTTAGAGCGTCGTCTCCCTACGGGTAGTATTATGAAGGGATGTAAGTGCGGGGTTGACCGCCACTTGTTTTGGTTGTGTTGAGGTAAGGTATGGATGGATGGTTGGGCTGTGTCCTCGTGTTTACTTCCGAGGCCCCTTCCATGATATGTTGATGTGGTATGTGCATGTGGTGTGAGTCGACACGCGGTGTCGTAATCCTGGGTTAAGGATAGTGTGGCAGGTCTACGGACTCGCCAGTCGTCACACCGACGGGAGTTCGCAGTTAGACTTGGTCGGGTTGGGCTGTGTCCTCGGTGTTCACGTCCCGAGGCCCCTCCGGCCATGTGAACGGTTGGGCTGTGTCCTCGTGCTTTCTTCCGAGGCCCCTTCCGGGTCACGCAAGGCCAGTTCGGGCTGTGTTCTTGGTGCACATCTACCCAAGACCCCGCTGGGCCATAGTACGCATGGGCTCCGCTGTTGTGTTCTTAGCGTTGAGGCGTACGGAGGCCTAGGTGAAGTAGTGTGATACCCGCCTAGTAGTAGAAGTGCCCGTTCTACTGTCACCGCCTGGCCACGGCGGCTGATGCCTGAGAGGTTAGCTACCTGCTCGAAAAGTGGGAACTATAGTCTGTGTCGACATAGCAGTTGCATGGGTGTGCATGGGTGAGTCATTGCATAGCATTCATAGCATTCATAACATTGCACAACAAGATCCTCATCGTATAAGTTTGTATGGGCACTCTTATACGATGAGTTACTTTATGTAACCCGATCCTTAACTTATAAGTTTGTATGGGCATTCTTATAAGTTAAGTTACTTCCTGCTCTTACTTATACTTGCTAGTTTACTTGTAGCTCTTATATAAATGCTGATAGTGATACTGTTTCTCTTACTCTACTGCCACCTGTTTGTACCTGTCATACACTTATAAATATTGTACCCTTGTTTCTCTTTCTCCGCCCGGTGCCGAGGAGTCGCCGGGGGAGCGGATGTGAAACCACTTAGTCGTTTCGACTAACGGTTGCTACGTCTTCCTTTTTAGGAGGTCACGCCGCAGGTAGAGCAGCCGCAGACTACGCAGCAGGACAGCCAGGCCAGGACGACAGGGCCTGATGTGACGGTGTCGTCGATACCGTCTGTTACTGATGTTAGTATTTTTATTACTCTGATGTAGCCCGTTTGGGCAATGATTAGCTGTACTCTGATATTTTGTAGAAGCATGTTTTAGCTTCTCATTATTGATGTTTTGGACTTTATATACTTAGTGTGGATTTTGACTTCTCTTGCTTATTTATTTGGTTGGGTTGGCATGATATATTGATATGGTTTCAGCCGGCGGAATAGGCGTCTTGTGGTACAGGTTAGCCCGTGTGCTAATGCTACCGCAAGGCGGCTGTTCCGGGCATAAGACTCCCTCTTCGTGCCGTGTTTTGGGATCCGGGGAGCGGGGGTCTTACAAATGGTATCAGTTTGCCACGATCCTCAACTAAGAAGTCATTCAACAATGGTGCCACCCCCGTTTGATTAGTCAGTTTGGGGACAAACTGACTTAGCGGAAGCAGTGGTGTGCCCATATGTAATTCACATTAAGTTTGTCCAACTTTGACCTTAAGTTTAGCCAACCTGACCACAAATTTGTCGTGTACGTGTAGGTTCCACTGCATGTTGAGCCGATGAGGGGTACTCCTACCCCTCCCATACCCACTCAGTTCCAACAGTCTGAGTTGGGGCAAACACTCACCGCCATTCTTGATGCTTTTAAGGCACAGCAGGCTCCGGTGCAACAACAGGCCCCGAGCTCCAACTGGCTGAGCACCTTCCGAGCTCTCTCCCCTCCCGTCTACCTTGGGACGGAGTCAGCCGTACGTACAGAGGAATGGCTAGACACGATACAAGAGTTGTTGGCTGGTATCCGTTGCCCGGCCAACATGGCAGTAACATTGGCAGTGTCCGTCTTGGACTTACATGCGAAGAGGTGGTGGAAGTCCCTCATGGGCTCTACCTTCCAAGGCCGGATCTACACTGAGATAAGTTGGAGTGAATTCTCGGAGGTTTTCTTGGAGCACTTTATCCCTACATCGGCCCGAGATGAGCTTGAGCAGAGGTTCCTTCTACTAAAGCAGGGATCAAAGTCGGTTACAGAATACCAGCGGGAATTCCAGCATCTCGCAAGGTTTGCGGACTCTTATGAGTTGGATGACAGAGGTTATGCCAAGCGCTTCTATAAAGGGCTGCGAGATCCCCTAAGGCAGTCCCTTTTGTTTATAGCGGATGGTAGCTTGGCGGAGATCATTGATATGGCGAAAAGATTGGAGGCGGACCACCTGGGATGTAGTAAGAGGCCTGCGGAGGACGTAATGGAAGCCGGCCCAAGTAATAGAAGGAGACGGGACTTCAGAGGAGGAAGAGGTTATCAAAGAGGTGGAGGGCGTGTCCACCGAAACTATAGGGTGGAGCATCCAGTTCCGCAGCCGCCTGCGTTGCCTCTACCCCCACAGCCTCAGCGATTTCAACAACCTGAAGGGCGTCGTGGTCTGGTGTGCTTCGAATGCAACCAGCCGGGCCACATCCGGCGTTTCTGCCCGCAGCTATATGGGAACGCCCCTCTTGCTCTCCCTCCTGCTCTCCCTCCAGCAGCTCCACGAGGGCGGGGATACATGCGTGGTCGAGGACGAGGACCGCCAAGAGGTAACCCCGGCCCTGCTATGGATCAGGTGTACGCGCTTGACATGGCGCAGGAACGGAACCCACAAGATGTGATTGCAGGTATGATTTAATTAGTTTACATACTTGCATGGTTTAACATGAATTGCTTAGAACTTATTAGACACTAGCAATAAGTTTTGGTCGTTGGCACTTAGGCTCCGTGATTATTGGCGGGAAGACGGCCTATGCGTTGTTCGATACCGGTGCCTCACACTCTTTTGTGTCCGAGGATTTCATAAAAGACGTGGGGGATGTTCAGTACTTCACGGGAATAGCCCGACGTGTACGCCTTCCGGATGGCTCGGAGATGATCGCAACTGCCAAGTGCGAGTTGGAGTTATTTATTGATGGGAAGGCCTTTGATACGCCGGCCACGGTTCTGAGAATGCCGGAGTTTGACATCATTTTGGGCATGACATGGCTGGACTGGCACTTCGCGAGGATCGACTGCGCGGAGAAGCGGATCTATTTGAGGCATGGAGACTCTGACGTCATCTTCCAAGGTATTGGCTTCGCGCCACGTATGATATTATCTTCTATTCAGGCTGTAAAAGCTCATATGAAGGGAGACGAGGTCTTCATGATCTGGTTCGAGTTGAAGGAGGAAGCGTTGGAGTTAAAGGATGTACGGGTAGTGCGGGATTTTCCTGAGGTATTTCCTGAGAAGCTACCAGGATTACCTCCGCATAGAGAGGTTGACTTCCAGATCAATCTAGTACCAGGTGCCAAGCCTGTATCCAAGGCTCCGTACAGAATGGCTCCGAAAGAACTCGCGGAGTTTAGAGTTCAATTGCAAGAACTGGTGGATTCAGGGTTCGTTCGCCCCAGTTCATCACCATGGGGAGCCCCTGTGCTGTTCGTGAAGAAGAAGGATGGAACACTGCGATTGTGTATAGATTATCGGGAACTCAATAGGTTGACGGTGCGGAACACTTATCCGCTACCGCGGATCGATGAGTTGTTCGATCAACTAGTGGGAGCACATTGGTTTTCTAAATTGGATTTGCGCTCCGGATACTATCAGTTGAGGATACATGAGGGGGATATTCAGAAAACAGCATTCAGTTCGAGATATGGTTTGTATGAGTTCACAGTAATGCCGTTTGGGCTCACAAATGCCCCTTCGGCCTTCATGAGTTTGATGAACAAGGTGTTTGAACCGTATTTGGACATCTTCGTCATTGTTTTCATCGACGACATCTTGGTCTACTCAAAGACGGAGGAGGAGCATGTCGAGCACCTGACCTTGGTTTTGAAGAAATTGAAGGAGCACGCCTTGTATGCCAAGTTTAGCAAGTGTGAATTTTGGCTTAAGGAGGTTGCCTTCTTGGGGCATGTGATCAGTGGAGCAGGATTAGCTGTGGATCCAGCTAAGGTGCGGGCCGTGAAGGAGTGGTCGCCCTTGAAGTCGGCGGCCGATGTACGAAGCTTTCTTGGACTTGCTGGCTACTACCGCAAGTTCGTGAAAGGATTTTCCAAGATTGCCCTTCCTCTTACCTCCTTGACGAAGAAGGGTGTGCCATTTGAGTGGACACCTCAATGTGAAGCGGCATTTCAAGAATTGAAAGATAGGCTTACCTCCGCCCCCATCCTTGCACTTCCGTCGGGGAAGGAAGGATTCCAAGTTTACACGGACGCATCATATCAAGGGATGGGAGCGGTGCTGATGCAGCACGGGCATGTGATCGCTTATGCTTCAAGGCAGTTAAAGAAACATGAAATCAATTACCCGGTTCATGATTTGGAGTTTGGAGCAGTGGTGTTCGCTTTGAAAGTCTGGAGGCATTATTTATATGGCGTGCACTGCGAGATCTTTTCCGATCATAAAAACTTGAAGTATGTTCACACTCAGAAGGAGTTGAACCTGAGACAACGGCGGTGGTTGGAATTTCTATGCGACTATGAGTTCACCATGAACTACCACCCCGGTAAAGCGAACTCGGTAGCCGATGCCTTGAGTAGAAAAGTGCCAGGCTCTAGCCCAGAGTCTCGGCTGATGAGCATGGAGCTGGCTCGGATGATCGAGGAGATGGAAATTACTCTAGTATTCAAGGCTCCCTCGGCAGAGCATGCGGAGTATTTGGCCAACATGAGCATAATTTGTGATATCCGAGACCGGATTCGGGTGGAGCAAAGAATGGATGCGGCCTTGGCCCCGGCAATCAAGGCAATTGAAGATGGGACCACCGATGAGTACACACTAAAAGACGGTCTCGTTTATTTTCGTGGCCGACTTTATATTCCCAAGGGCGGCAAAATTCGGGAGGATATATTAAGAGAGGCGCATTCCTCTCAATATTCAGTGCACCCGGGTATTGCTAAGATGTACGCCGGACTGCGGAAGACCATGTGTTGGCCGGGAATGAAGAAGGATGTTCGCTACTATGTTACACATTGCGAAGCTTGCCAAAGGGTGAAGGCTGAATGCAGGAGTCCCGGTGGTTTGTTGCAGTCTTTGCCAATTCCCGAATGGAAGTTTGAGGATATCTCCATGGACTTTGTCCATGGGCTACCTCGCTCACGCTCCGGGAATGATTCGGTGTGGGTTATAGTGGATCGACTGACAAAGGTGGCCCGGTTCATTACAATGAAGAAGGAAGCACGCGTGGATGTTTTGGTACGCCTTTTTGTGGAGCAATTTGTACGGTATCATGGCTTGCACAAGACAATTGTATCAGATCGGGATGGTCGGTTTACATCCAATGAGTGGAAGGCGGTACAGGCGTATTTGGGCTCACGCCTAACCTTTAGTACCGCATTTCATCCTCAGACTGACGGACAGTCAGAGCGGACCATCAGAACGCTGGAGGATTTATTAAGGTTATGTGTGTTGGACAGAGGAGAGCCGTGGGAAAGACTCTTGCCCCTGGTAGAATTCTCCTACAATAATAGTCATCAAGCGAGCATCGGTATGGCGCCCCATGAAGCCCTTTACGGAAGAAGGTGTAGGACTCCCTTGTCTTGGGTGCAAGATGAAGATCCGAAGGCATTGGGAAACGAATACATAGATGATACTGATGCGGCGGTCAGATTGATACGGGATCGCATGTTGGAGGCTCAAAGTCGACAGGCAAAATATTACAATAAAAAGCACCGGATGGTGGAATTCCAAGTGGGTGAAAAGGTGTTCCTTAAGATTCGGCCGATGCATGGAGTTTCGCGGGTGCGTGGAGTGAAAAAGCTCAGCCCAAGGTATGTTGGGCCTTATACTATATTGGAAAGGATTGGCCCGTTGGCCTATCGGTTGGAGTTACCACCGGAACTAGAAAATCTTCACGATGTGTTCCATGTATCGTCGCTTCGAAAAGCACTATTGCGGCCCGACCAATTTATTCCCACTACTGATGGTGCGGTGGCGTCAGATAGGTCTGTGCGACTAGAGCCGGTACGAATCGTTGACAGCGAGACAAGAACATTACGCTGCAAAAGTGTCCCCTTAGTGAAGGTGCTATGGATGAATCATGGGAAGGAGGAGTACACCTGGGAGCCAATGGATTTGATGCAGCAACGCTACCCGGAGTTGTTTGCCCAAGGTAATCTTATTTAAAAACATATGATAAACTTCCTGTTAGGTTTTTCTCCACACAGCCTAAGCCTGATTTCGGGGACGAAATCTTTTATTTTGTTTATAGGATTTGTAACGTCCCGAATCGCTCTAGGCCCCTAGTGTGTGTGTTTTGAGTCAGGAGGGTTGACTCGAGTCCTGAGAAGTGCAGGGAATTGGGCTGCACTTGTGGAGAAGGGGAGAAAACAGTGCAGAGAGAAGTGACACGGGTAGTGACACGGCCGTGTCCCTACCCGTGTGCGTCGAGATGATCTCGACGAGCCGTGTCGAGATCGTCGAGAGTCGTCGAGATCAAGTGACACGGGTAGTGACACGGTCGTGTCCCTACCCGTGTGTGTCGAGATGATCTCGACGAGCCGTGTCGAGATCGTCGAGAGTCGTCGAGATCGTGACACGGGTAGTGATACGGCCGTGTCCCTACCCGTGTGCGTCGAGATGATCTCGACGAGGCGTGTCGAGATCGTCGAGCGGGGTCGACACTAAGTGACACGGGCGTGTCCCTACCCGTGTGCGTGTACACGGCCAATGACACGGCCAGGCACACGGCTGTGTCATGTGGACACGGGTCGGGACACGGGCGTGTCCCTACCCGTGTCAGACACTGAACCGACATGGAAACTGTCGTTGCCGTTTCGCCAGGCAGGACACGGGTAAGGACACGGCCGTGTCCCTACCCGTGTCACATTTTGCATAAAAGGGGCAGAGAAACCCTAGCCGTTTTTCATTCTCATTTCCTTCCCCTAACTCCTGTGAGAACTCCTGGTGAGAGGAAAACCGCTGGAGCAAGTTCCACCGGAGGAGTTCCGCCATCGCCGCGAAAGAGAAGATGCCGTCAAGGAGAACTACGCGATCCATGGCCGGAAATGGTGGTACCGCTGGAGTCAACGTGAGTTTCATACCCTCTCCCTTGGTGCTAGATCTATAGTTATGCCTTAGGAGAGACATCGACTCAAGAGAGTCTTGATGGAGAGGAGAAGATCTCTAGGTTAGGCCATGTTAGAACTTGTGTTCTAGACTTTAGATCTCTTCAACCCTTCCCCTTTTCTTCAATATGACGATGGGTGGATGGTCTCGTGAGGAGTTTATGGCCTTTGAGGTTGAATAAGGGAGGAGAATATTTCTGGAAAATTTAGGGACGATCGCCTTGAGGAGGAAGACGAACCGATGCCGTTCATTTTCCTTTAAGATGCGCGCAGAATCTGTATTCTGCGCGCAGCGATCTTCTATGCCATTTTCATGTAGGATAGGGGCAGATCTGGGCTTTTCGCTAAACACGAACGTTGTAGCCCTTGGAAATACCTTTCCAACGAGTGGTTGCACGACTTCAGGTGATGTCTGTGGCCCCGGGAAAACCTAATCGAGTTTGCTGTCCGGCAATTTCCTGTACACAGAAATCGTGTTCTGTGCGCAGCGAACTTCGAAGCCGATTTCGAGTACGTTATTGTCAGATCTGGGTTGTGACCTGAATATGAAAGTTGTAGATCATGAAAAGATCTTTCCAACGAGGGGTTACACGCCTCCACCGGATTCCTGTAGCTTCGGGAATCTCCGGTCGAAGTTGCTGTCCAGATTAGTGATACACCTAGAATTCTGGTTTTATATAAAGTGCAATTAGAGTCGGTGGAATTCTGTCAAGATTAAATAATTTGTGCTAATCACCGAAGAACTGTGAATGATGGTGTTTATTATTTGGAACGCATACAACTGATTTCTTATTGCAAGATGTCTTGAGGTTTGGATGGTTCCCTTTATGTTTAATCGAATCGAATTGATAAGATGTTGATAGATTATAACATATGCGCATCATATAAGTCTTATGTAGAGTTCATATGGAATGACATATAGCAGATTAAACTATGGCCATGTGTATGTTGATTGGTGAAATGAAATTCGTTAGTCCAATACTTAGAGCGTCGTCTCCCTACGGGTAGTATTATGAAGGGATGTAAGTGCGGGGTTGACCGCCACTTGTTTTGGTTGTGTTGAGGTAAGGTATGGATGGATGGTTGGGCTGTGTCCTCGTGTTTACTTCCGAGGCCCCTTCCATGATATGTTGATGTGGTATGTGCATGTGGTGTGAGTCGACACGCGGTGTCGTAATCCTGGGTTAAGGATAGTGTGGCAGGTCTACGGACTCGCCAGTCGTCACACCGACGGGAGTTGGCAGTTAGACTTGGTCGGGTTGGGCTGTGTCCTCGGTGTTCACGTCCCGAGGCCCCTCCGGCCATGTGAACGGTTGGGCTGTGTCCTCGTGCTTTCTTCCGAGGCCCCTTCCGGGTCACGCAAGGCCAGTTCGGGCTGTGTTCTTGGTGCACATCTACCCAAGACCCCGCTGGGCCATAGTACGCATGGGCTCCGCTGTTGTGTTCTTAGCGTTGAGGCGTACGGAGGCCTAGGTGAAGTAGTGTGATACCCGCCTAGTAGTAGAAGTGCCCGTTCTACTGTCACCGCCTGGCCACGGCGGCTGATGCCTGAGAGGTTAGCTACCTGCTCGAAAAGTGGGAACTATAGTCTGTGTCGACATAGCAGTTGCATGGGTGTGCATGGGTGAGTCATTGCATAGCATTCATAGCATTCATAACATTGCACAACAAGATCCTCATCGTATAAGTTTGTATGGGCACTCTTATACGATGAGTTACTTTATGTAACCCGATCCTTAACTTATAAGTTTGTATGGGCATTCTTATAAGTTAAGTTACTTCCTGCTCTTACTTATACTTGCTAGTTTACTTGTAGCTCTTATATAAATGCTGATAGTGATACTGTTTCTCTTACTCTACTGCCACCTGTTTGTACCTGTCATACACTTATAAATATTGTACCCTTGTTTCTCTTTCTCCGCCCGGTGCCGAGGAGTCGCCGGGGGAGCGGATGTGAAACCACTTAGTCGTTTCGACTAACGGTTGCTACGTCTTCCTTTTTAGGAGGTCACGCCGCAGGTAGAGCAGCCGCAGACTACGCAGCAGGACAGCCAGGCCAGGACGACAGGGCCTGATGTGACGGTGCCGTCGATACCGTCTGTTACTGATGTTAGTATTTTTATTACTCTGATGTAGCCCGTTTGGGCAATGATTAGCTGTACTCTGATATTTTGTAGAAGCATGTTTTAGCTTCTCATTATTGATGTTTTGGACTTTATATACTTAGTGTGGATTTTGACTTCTCTTGCTTATTTATTTGGTTGGGTTGGCATGATATATTGATATGGTTTCAGCCGGCGGAATAGGCGTCTTGTGGTACAGGTTAGCCCGTGTGCTAATGCTACCGCAAGGCGGCTGTTCCGGGCATAAGACTCCCTCTTCGTGCCGTGTTTTGGGATCCGGGGAGCGGGGGTCTTACACCTGTTACCCAAAGGTCACGGGCGTGACCTAGGGTGTGTCGCGTGCGTTTACAGCAAATAAGTACAGACGTTCCTGCCGTTGGCACACCATTTTCGTTGCAGCCTGACACGCCCATGCTTACAGGCGTGACCATGGGGCGTGACCCCTTCATCAACAACAATTTACTCCCGCCATTTTCAGCTTCCCGCCATTTTCTAGAAACAGAACTGACACGCCCTAGGTCACGGGTGTGCCCTAGGGGCGTGACCCGCCATTTAACATATTTTGGCACTTTATCCTCCAACATTCCCAGGCTTTCAAGACGGCGGTTCCGAGACTGACACGCCCTAGGTCACGGGCGTGACCCAGGGCGTAACCTTCCAGAAGTTTTTCCTATAAATTCTAGATAAGTTCAAGAGCTGAGGGGGGAGCCAGGAGGCCAATCTAGGAGTAGCTTCAGTAGATTATTTTCCTGCTTTTATGCATTTTGTTCATGTACTTCTCAATTTCATAGTTTAGGCTTTAATTCTAGCCCTTTTTATTTTCTTTCTATATATCCCTATTTTCATTTTCACTAGATCATGACAAGCTTTTCAATATAATAAAGTACTTGTTTTTTGGTCAAACTCTTTTCTTATCGTTTCGAGTTATCTTTGATTTATTAGCATCGATTCCGATCTAAGATCTGTATCCTAAATGACCGAAAGGTTGCGGATACGGGGAGATCACTCAAAGATAAAAGGAGTTGATTGCAATCCACAAGATAGGATGACATAACTCTTCTGGATTGGAGTGAAATCCAACAGTGGGGTTCAACTCCTAAAGCAGGATTAGGAGTTTTGACTGGCCAAGAGGTCTTAATCGATCAACCTAAGTTTAGTCGAGAGCGTATTCTCGAGAGAGGCGTTTTTGTATTTTAGGAACCTCCACGGTCGAAACGGATAATCTAGAAGTTTGCCCTTAAGATAAGTTTATTTTATTTCAAAGTTAGTCTAGATCAGATGTGTTCTTTTTTCAATTTTTCTAGCTATAGTTTAATTTACATATTTTATTATGAGATAAAATAAAATAATTTCCGTGAGTAGAAGTACTCAACAGGCCCTGAGTCTAATACGACATTCTAATACTATATTTCGATAGGTACGCTTGCCTATTTGAGATTATAGTTTGGATATATTTTTAAAACTATAAAATTCCTCATCAAGTTTTTGGCGCCGTTGCCGGGGACTCTTTTTGTTGATATTTAGAAAGCGCAAATTTTATTACTTTTATCATTCTCTTTCTCTACCCCAATTCTACTTTTGATTTTTATTTCATTCGCTTCCATTGGGTAAAGGTTATTTTATTTTCCTTTTACATTAAAAAAATGTTATCTCAATTGGCCTCTAAAATTGCTAGGCTTCAAAATCAATTAGATATTTTGAAGCCGCAAAACAGCGCAAAAGTGTTTGTTATTATTGTGGTGGTTCTCATCGAAGTGAGTACTGTTATCTTTATCATTATAATTCACAGCTACCTTATGAAAATAAAATTGAATATAATTATGAAAATAACTATTCTCACTTTTATGATAATTTTTTTTCCAATTTTCATGAAAATAATTTTTCCAATTCCTTTAATTTTCATGAAAATAATTTTTCGAATTTAAACAAGAATACTTATTTTGATTTAAATAATTTTTCTTCTACCTCGGACATTTGTTTTCCTTGTTCACAAGATCAACCAGAAAACTTTCCGAGTTATGAGAACAATTATTTAGATCCTAATTTTTGTTCTTCTTTTAGCACACCACAATTGCTTTCTTCTAATTTTGGGGACAATACGCAATTCATAGATGATCCTCCCCAAAATTTAGAAGAAATTATTTCTTGTTCTAATGATTCTTCACCCTCTTCAAATAGTTCACCTAGTACGGAACATAAATCTTCATCTGCCCTCTTGGTGACTTATTCGGAAGAGGAGGAAGAATTATTATATTAAGAATATTTTAAAGTTATGGGCACACCGGGTGAAATAGAAGAAAAACATTTTTCTTCTCCTATTTCTCCTGATTTTCCTTCTACTAATGAATCTTCAAACTCCAATAATGAATATTTAGAAATTAAAATTCATGAAACGATAGTGCCCAGTACTTTTCTTTTAGATAACAACTTTATTTTAGAAAATACACAACCTATACCTAATCATTTAGCTTCGCAAGAACCACCTCCTTGCGAAGATTTTTCTGACGCGCTTACTTTTCATTTTTCTTTAACAAATGAATTTCATGAAGATGATGAGCCGTTGCAATCACACGTCGTCAACGATCCATTTGCGGCTCATCTACAAAAACTCACATCGCCTCAGGTATGTATAGGTGATGTGAATTTACATTTTTAGGTCAAATGTTCAAAAAAGGAGAATCAAGAAGAAAGCGGAGGAGTGGTTGGGTGAGCGTCTTCGGTGTATTCACCCAAGCGTGAATTAAGGGAGTTGACCCTTCATCTTCAATATTATTTTCAATTCTTCTAATAATAACCGTCTAGCTTAAAGACGGGAAAAATAAAAGCGCTATTGGGAGACACCCCTTGCTTATCATTTATTTTTATGAATTGTTTTTTTTCCTAAATTTTCACAAACTATTTTTCTTCCCCCCCCCCCTCCTACTTGACTTATAAATATTGGGGACAATGTTTATTTTTAAGTATGGGGTGGATTCTTATTTATTTTTTTTATTTCAAAATTCACAAAAAATGAAAAAATCTTTAAAAAAAATTTTAAAAAAAAAATTGTTTTCTTTTTATTATCAAAATTACAAAATAAAAGAAAATAAAAACTATATAATAAACCCCTGCTTAACTTTTTGTGACTTTTCATAAATTTATTTTGAGTTTATTTATAAGAATTTTTATAATTTTTGATTTTCTAAATCTTTTATTTCATCAAAGTTAGTTAAATTTAATTTTTAGGTGATTTGATTTTAAGAAATAAATTTGTGAAGTAAATTTGTTTAGAGGAATTTATTTAGTCTTTTTCTCTCAAATTCTAATTAGTTTCAATTTCATAGTGGTTAGTTTAACAATTTTTATATTTTAATTATCTCCATTTTAAACTTTAAGATTCTTAGGAAATTTTAATTTACTATAGTTGCTCTCCAACAATTTAATTTAATCTAAATTTTTACTAGCCTTTCCCTTGTTTTTAACTTTCTTGTTAGATCATATGTCATGTGGATAAGAGGATAAAATTCATTATCCCCTGGTACACATGCAAGTTTCTATTTTTGGTTAGAGCATATTTCATGGGAATTAACTATTCTTTGGTACACATATACAACCCCCAAAAGAGGAGTAAGAGGATAAAATTCATTACTCCTAAGCAACTTTTTTTGAAGAGAAAAAAAGAAGAAAAAAAAATTCAAAAGAAAAAAATTGTGCGGGGTGAGAGGATAAAATTCATCACCCTTAATCTAAGATCTCTTCAATTACCTTTTTCCAAACCCAAACTCCAATATAATTGCTTAGATTAAATTAATTTTGTGCGAGAGCATAAGTAGTAGTTTGATTTTTCTTTGAAGTCTCTTTTTAGTGAAAAAAGTGTTTATAATTTTTAATCTAACTTTGTTTGCTAAATACTTAATTTTGAGTTCTAATTACTTTATTAGAGAACTTGGCTAAATATTTATCTTTTCTCATTGTACTTTCATATTTTAGGACTTAAAAATTTGAATCACTTAAGTTAATTTTTAACTTTCTTTTGATTTAATAGATTTTTAGTTTAATTAAAAAAATATTTTAATTTCTTATAAGTACTCTCATAGTTTTGCTCTGGAATAGCAAAATCTTAAGTATGGGGGTATTTGATAAGTCTTTATTTATAGTATTTTATATAGTTTTTATTTAATAAATAGCTATGTTTATTTCTAGTTTTTATTAATTTTTCAATTAATCTTTTTGTTTTCTTATTTCAGGTAAATTTGGGCTGTCAATAGCAAATTGGAGCTTACAGGACTGACAAGGAGATGAAACAGAAGAATCCTTGAGAAAAGACTTCTACACGCCCCTATCACGGGCATGACCTTTAGGTCACGGGCGTGACATGTGGCCGTGACCCACAGAGGAGCCCAGAGAACGGGACACATCAGTTTAAAGCTACACGCCCCTTGTCACGGGCATGACCAATAGGTCACAGGTGTTACCAGAAGGCGTGATAAAGGGCTCAATTCGTCGAGCGAAGAACGTCAAACAGTCAAGTACATGACCGTGACCCAAAGGTCACGGGCATGACCCAAGGTGTGTCGCGTGCGTTTACAGCAAATAAGTACAGCCGTTCCTGCCGTTGCCGCCCCATTTCCGTTGCAGCCTGACACGCCATGGTCACGGGCATGACCATGGGGAGCGACCATGGGGCGTGACCCCTTCATCAACAGCAATTTTCTCCAGCCATTTTCTAGAAACAGAACTGACACTCCCTAGGTCACGAGCGTTCCCTAGGGGCGTGACCTGCCATTTAACATATTTTGGCGGTTTCTCCTCCAACGTTCCCGGGCTTTCAAGATGGCGGTTTCGAGCATGACACGCCCTAGGTCACGGGCGTGACCCAGGGCGTGACCTTCCAGAAGTTTTTCCTATAAATTCCAGATAAGTTCAATAGCTGAGGGGGGAGCTAGGAGGCCAATATAGTAGTAGCTTCAGTAGATTATTTTCCTATTTTTATGCATTTTGTTCATGTACTTTTCAATTTCATAGTATAGGCTTTAATTCTAGCCATTTGTTTCTTTCTATGTAGCCCTATTATGATTTCTACTTGATCATGACAAGCTTTTCAATATAATAAAGTACTTTTTTGGTCAAACTCTTTTCTTATCGTTTCGAGTTATCTTTGATTTATTAGCTTCGATTCCTATCTAAGATCCGTATCCTAAATGACCGAGAGGTTGCGGATACGGCGAGATCACTCAAAGATAAAAGGAGTTGATTGCAATCCTCAAGAGAGGACGACATAACTCTTCCGGATTGGAGTGATATCCAATAGAGGGGTTCACCTCCTAAGCAGGCTTAGGTGTTTCGACTGGCCGAGAGGTCTTAATCGATCAACCTAAGTTTAGTCGAGAGTGTATTCTCGAGAGAGGCATTTTCGTATTTTAGCAACCTCCATGGTCGAAGCGGATAATCTAGAAGTTTGCCCTTGAGATAAGTTTATTTTATTTCAAAGTTAGTCTAGATGAAGTGTGTTATTTTTTCAATTTTTCTAGCTATAGTTTAATTTACTTATTTATTATGATATAAAATAATATAATTTGCGTGAGTAGAAGTACTCAACAGGCCCCGAGTCTAATACGACATTACTATACTATATTTCGATAGGTACGCTTGCCTATTTGAGATTATAGTTTGGATATATTTTTAAAATTATAAAATTCCTCATCATGTTTTTGGCGCCGTTGTCGGGGACTCTATTTGTTGATATTTAGAAAGCGCAAATTTTATTACTTTTATCATTCTCTTTCTCTACCCCAATTCTTCTTTTGATTTTCTTTTTCATTCACTTCCATAAGAAAAAGGTTGTTTTATTTTCATTTTACATTAAAAAAATGTTATCTCAATTGGCCGCTAAAATTGTCAGGCTTCAAAATCAATTAGATATTTTGAAAGCCGCAAAACAGTGCCAAAGTGAGTACTGTTATCTTTATCATTATAATTCACAGCTGCCATATGAAAATAAAATTGAATATAATTATGAAAATAACTATTCTCACTTTTATGATAATTCTTTTTCGAATTTTCATGAAAATAATTTTTCCAATTCCTTTAATTTTCATGAAAATAATTTTTTGAATTTAAATGAGAATACTTATTTTGATTTAAATAATTTTTCTTCTACCTCGGGCATTTGTTTTCCTTGTTCGCAAGATCAAGCAGAAAACTTTCCGATTTATGAGAACAATTATTTAGATCCAAATTTTTGTTCTTCTTTTAGCACACCACAATCCCTTTCTTCCAATTTTGGGGACTTTACACAATTCATAGTTGATCCTCCCCAAAATTTAGAAGAAATTACTTCTTGTTCTAATGATTCTTCACCCTCTTCAAATAGTTCACCTAGTACGGAACATGAATCTTCATGTGCCCCCTTGATGACTTATTCGGAAGAGGAGGAAGAATTATTATATCAAGAATATTTTAAAGTTATGGGCACACCGGGTGAAATAGAAGAAAAACATATTCCTTCTCCTATTTCTCCCGATTTTCCTTCTACTCATGAATCTTCAAAATCCACTAATAAATATTTAGAAATTGAAATTCATAAAACTATAGTGCCCAGTACTTTTCTTTTAGATAACAACTTTATTTTAGAAAATACACAACCTATACCTAATCATTTAACTTCGCAAGAACCTCCTCCTTGCGAAGATTTTTCTGACGCACTTACTTTTGATTTCTCTTTAACAAATGAATTTCATGAAGATGATGAGCCATTGCAATCACACGTTGTCAACGATCCATTTGCCGCTCATCTACAAAAATTCACATCGCCTCAGGTATGTATAGGTGATGTGAATGTACATTTTCAAGTCAAATGTTCAAAAAAGGAGAATCAAGAAGCAAGTGGAGGAGTCGCTGGGCGAGCGTATTCGGCATATTCACTCAAGCGTGAATTAAGGGAGTTGCACCTTCATCTTCAATATTATTTTCCATTCTCCTAACAATAACTGTCTAGCATAAAGACGGGAAAAAAAGCGCTCTTGGGAGACACCTCTTGCATACCATTTATTTTTATGAATTGTTTTTTTTTCCCTAAATTTTCATAAACTGTTTTTCTTCCCCCCCCCCCCTCCCCTCCTACTTGACTTATAAACATTGGGGATAATGTTTATTTTTAAGTATGGGGGTGGATTCTTTTTTATTATTTTTATTTCAAAATTCAAAAAAAAAATGAAAATATCTTTAAAAACTTTAAACAAAAATTTTGTTTTCTTTTTATTATCAAAAATAAAAAAATTTAAAATTAAAAAAAATATAATAAACCCCTGCTTAAATTTTTGTGACTTTTCAGAAATTTATTTTGAGTTTATTAATAAGAAGTTTTATAATTTTTTATTTTCTAAATCTTTTATTTCATCAAAGTTAGTTAAATTTAATTTTTAGGTGATTTGATTTTAAGAAATAAATTTATGAAGTAAATTTGTTTAGATAAATTTATTTAGTTTTTTCTCTCAAATTCTAATTAGTTTCAATTTCATAGTGCTAAGTTTAACAATTTTTAGATTTTAATTATCTCCACTTTAAACTTTAAGATTCTTAGGAAATTTTAATTTACTATAGTTGCCCTCCAACAATTTTAATTTAATCTAAATTTTTGCTAGCCTTTCTCTTATTTTGAACTTTCTTGTTAGATCATATGTCATGGGGATAAGAGGATAATATTCATTATCCCCTAGTACACATATGCAAGTTTTTATTTTTGGTTAGATCATATGTCATGGGAATCAAGTATTTCTTGGTACACATATAAAACTCCCAAAAGAGGAGTAAGAGGATAAAATTCATTAATCCTAAGCAACTTTGTTTGAAGAGAAAAAAAAGAAGAAAAAAATTCAAAAGAAAAAAAATTGTGCGCGGTGAGAGGATAAAATTCATCACCCCCAATCTAAGATCTCTTCAATTGACTTTTTCCAAACCCAAACTCCAATATAATTGCTTTGGTTAAATTAATTTTGTACAAGAGCATAAGTAGTAGTTTGATTTTTTCCTTGAAGTCTCTTTTTAGTGAAAAAAGTTTTTATAATTTTTAATCTAACTTTGTTTGCTAAATACTTAATTTTGAGTTCTAATTACTTTATTAGAGAACTTGGCTAAATATTTATCTTTTCTCATTATACTTTCATATTTTAGGACTTAAAAATTTGAATCACTTAAATTAATTTTTAACTTTCTTTTGATTTAATAGATTTTTAGTTTAATTAAAAATATATTTTAATTTCTTATAAGTACTCTCATAGTTTTGCTCTGCAATAACAAAAGCTTAAGTATGGGGGTATTTGATAAGTCTTTATTTATAGTATTTTTATATAGTTTTATTTAATAAATAGCTATGTTTATTTCTAGTTTTTATTAATTTTTAAATTAATCCTTTTGTTTTCTTATTTCAGGTAAATTTGGGCTGCCAATAGCAAATTGGATGTTACAGGACTTACCAGGAGATGAAATAGAAGAATCCTTTAGAAATCAGTTCTACACGCCACTGTCACGGGCATTACCTTCATGTCACGGGCGTGACAGGTGGCCGTGACCCACAGAGGAGCCCATAGAACGGGACACATCAGTTTAAAGCTACACGCCCCTTATCACGGGCGTGAGCAATAGGTCACGGGCGTGACCAGAAGGCGTGACGAAGGGGCTCAATTCGTCGAGCAAAGAACATCGAACAGTCAAGTACACGCCCGTGACCCAAAGGTCACGGGCGTGACCCAGGGCGTGTCGCGTGCGTTTATAGCAAATAAGTACAGTCGTTCCTGCCGTTTTCGCCCCATTTCCATTGCAGCCTGACATGCCGATGGTCACGGGCATGACCATGGGGCGTGACCCCTTCATCAACAGCAATTTCCTCCCGCCGTTTTCAGCTTCCCGCCATTTTCCAGAAACAGAACTGACACGCCCTAGGTCACGGGCGTGCCCTAGGGGCGTGACCCTCCATTTAACATATTTTGACGGTTTCTCCTCCAACTTTCCCAAGCTTTCAAGACGGAGGTTCCGAGCCTGACACGCCCTAGGTCACGGGCGTGACCCAGGGCGTGACCTTCTAGAAGTGTTTCCTATAAATTCCAGATAAGTTCAAGAGCTGAGGGGGGAGCCAGGAGGCCAATCTAGGGGGAGCTTCTGTAGATTATTTTCCTGTTTTATGCATTTTGTTCATGTACTTTTCAATATCATAGTTTAGGCTTTAATTCTAGCCAATTTTTATTTTCTTTCTATATAGCCCTATTTTCATTTCCACTTGATCATGACAAGCTTTTCAATATAATAAAGTATTTTTTGGTGAAACTCTTTTCATATCATTTCGAGTTATCTTTGATTTATTAGCTTTGATTCTGATCTAAGATCCGTATCCTAAATGACCGAGAGGTTGAGTATATGGGGAGATCACTCAAAGATAAAAGGAGTTGATTGCAATCCTCAAGAGAGGACGACATAACTCTTCCGGATTGGAGTGAAATATAATAGAGGGGTTCACCTCCTAAAGCAGGCTTAGGTGTTTCGACTGGCTGAGTGGTCTTAATCAATCAACCTAAGTTTAGTCGAGAGGGTATTCTCGAGAGAGGCATTTTCGTATTTTAAGAACCTCCACGGTCGAATCGGATAATCTAGAAGTTTTCTCTTAAGATAAGTTCATTTTATTTCAAAGTTAGTCTAGATGAAGTGTGTTCTTTTTTCAATTTTTCTAGCTATAGTTTAATTTACTTATTTTATTATGATATAAAATAATATAATTTGCGTGAGTAGAAGTACTCAACAAGCCCCGAGTCTAATACGACATTCCTATACTATATTTCGATAGGTACGCTTGCCTATTTGAGATTATAGTTTGGATATATTTTTAAAACTATAAAATTTCTCATCAAGTTTTTGGCGTCGTTGCCGGGGACTCTTTTTGTTGATATTTAGAAAGTGCAAATTTTATTACTTTTATCATTCTCTTTCTCTACCCCAATTCTTCTTTTGATTTTCTTTTTCATTCACTTCCATTAGGTAAAGGTTGTTTTATTTTCTTTTTACATTAAAAAAATGTTATCTCAATTGACCGCTAAAATTGCCAGGTTTCAAAATCAATTAGATATTTTGAAAGCTGCAAAACAACGCCAAAGTTTTTGTTATTATTGTGGTGGTTCTCATCGAAGTGAGTACTGTTATCTTTATCATTATAATTCACAGCTACCTTATGAAAAAAAAAATTGAATATAATTATGAAAATAACTATTCTCACTTTTATGATAATTCTTGTTCCAATTTTCATGAAAATAATTTTTCCAATTCCTTTAATTTTCATGAAAATAATTTTTCGAATTTAAACGAGAATACTTATTTTGATTTAAATAATTTTTCTTCTACCTTGGGCATTTATTTTCCTTGTTCGCAAGATCAACCAGAAAACTTTCAGATTTATGAGAACAATTATTTAGATCCTAATTTTTGTTTTTCTTTTAGCACGTCACAATCACTTTCTTCTAATTTTGGGGACTTTACGCAATTCATAGTTGATCCTCCCCAAAATTTAGAAGAAATTATTTCTTGTTCTAATGATTCTTCACCCTCTTCAAATAGTTCACCTAGTACGGAACATGAATCTTCATGTGCCCCCTTGGTGACTTATTCGGAAGAGGAGGAAGAATTATTATATCAAGAATATTTTAAAGTTATGGGCACATCGGGTGAAATAGAAGAAAAACATATTTCTTCTCCTATTTCTCCCGATTTTCCTTCTACTCATTAATCTTTAAACTCCACTAATGAATATTTAGAAATTGAAATCCATGAAACTATAGTGCCCAGTACTTTTCTTTTAGATAACAACTTTATTTTAGAAAATACACAACCTATACCTAATCATTTAACTTCGCAAGAACCTCCTCCTTGCGAAGATTTTTCTAACGCGCTTACTTTTGATTTTTTCTTTAACAAATGAATTTCATGAAGATGATGAACCGTTGCAATCACACATCGTCAACAATCCATTTGCCGCTCATCTACAAAAATTCACATCGCCTTAGGTATATATAGGTTATGTGAACTTACATTTTCAAGTCAAATGTTCAGAAAAGGAGAATCAAGAAGCAAATGGAGGAGTCGCTGGGCGAGCGTCTTCGGCGTATTCACCTAAGCGTTAATTAAGAGAGTTGCCCCTTCATCTTCAATATTATTTTCCATTCTCCTAACAATAACCGTCTAGCATAAAGACGAGAAAAAGAAAAGCGCTCTTGGGAGATAGCCCTTTCTTATCGTTTATTTTTATGAATTGTTTTTTTCCTAAATTTTCACAAACTGTTTTTTTCCCCCTCCTACTTGACTTATAAACATTGGGGACAATGTTTATTTTTAAGTATGGGGGTGGATTCTTATTTATTATTTTTATTTCAAAATTCAAAAAAATGAAAAAATCTTTAAAAAAAATTTTTAAAAAAATTGTTTTCTTTTTATTATCAAAAATACAATATATATATAATAAACCGCTGCTTAAATTTTTTTGACTTTTCAGAAATTTATTTTGAGTTTATTTATAAGAATTTTTATAATTTTTGATTTTCTAAACTTTTATTTCATCAAAGTTAGTTAAATTTAATTTTTAGGTGATTTGATTTTAAGAAATAAATTTATGAAGTAAATTTATTTAGAGAAATTTATCTAGTCTTTTTCTCTCAAATTCTAATTAGTTTCAATTTCATAGTGCTTAGTTTAACAATTTTTAGATTTTAATTATCTCCACATTAAACTTTAAGATTCTTAGGAAATTTTAATTTACTATAGTTGCTCTCCAACAATTTTAATTTAATCTAAAATTTTGCTAGCCTTTCCTTTTTTTAACTTTCTTATTAAATCATATGTTATGAGGATAAGAGGATAAAATTCATTATCCCCTGGTACACATATGCAAGTTTTTATTTTTGGTTAGATCATATGTCATGGGAATCAAGTATTCCTTGGTACACATATGCAACCCCCAAAAGAGGAGTAAGAGGATAAAATTCATTACTCCTAAGCAACTTTGTTTGAAGAGAAAAAAAAAAGAAGAAAAAAAAATTCAAAAGAAAAAAATTGTGCGGGGTGAGAGGATAAAATTCATCACCCCAATCTAAGATCTCTTCAATTGCCTTTTTCCAAACCCAAACTCCAATATAATTGCTTATATTAAATTAATTTTGTATGAGAGCATAAGTAGTAGTTTGATTTTTCCTTGAAGTCTCTTTTTAGTGAAAAAAGTGTTTATAATTTTTAATCTAACTTTGTTTGCTAAATACTTAATTTTGAGTTCTAATTACTTTATTAGAGAACTTGTCTAAATATTTATCTTTTCTCATTGTACTTTCATATTTTAGGACTTAAAAATTTGAATCACTTAAGTTAATTTTTAACTTTCTTTTGATTTAATAGATTTTTAGTTTAATTAATAAATTATTTTTATTTTTTATAAGTACTCTCATAGTTTTGCTCTGGAATAACAAAAGCTTAAGTATGGGGGTATTTGATAAGTCTTTATTTATGGTATTTTTATATAGTTTTTATTTAATAAATAGCTATGTTTATTTCTAGTTTTTATTAATTTTAAAATTAATCCTTTTGTTTTCTTATTTCAGGTAAATTTGGGCTGCCAATAGCAAATTGGAGCTTACAGGACTGTCCAGGAGATAAAAGAGAAGAATCCTTGAGAAATCACTTCTATATGCCCCTGTCACGGGCGTGACCTTCAGGTCACGGGCGTGACAGGTGGCCATGACCCATAGAGGAGCCTAGAGAACGGGACACATCAGTTTAAAGCTACACGCACCTTGTCACGGGTGTGGCTAGAAGGCGTGACTAAGGGGCTCAATTCTTCGAGCAAAGAACGTCGAATAGTCAAGTACACGCCCGTGACCCAAAGTTCACGGCCATGATACAGGGCGTATCACGTGCATTTATAGCAAATAAGTACAGTCGTTCATGTCGTTGCCGCCCTATTTTCGTTGTAGCCTGACACGCCATGGACACGGGCGTGACCATGGGGTATGACCCCTTCATCAACAGTAATTTCCTCCCACCGTTTTCAGCTTCCCGCCGTTTTCCAGAAACAGAACTTACATGCCCTAGGTCACGAGCGTGCCCTAGGGGCGTGACACGCCATTTAATATATTTTGGCGGTTTCTCCTCCAACGTTCCCAGGCTTTCAAGACGGCGGTTCCGAGCCTGACACGACCTAGGTCACGGTCGTGACCCCGGCCGTGATCTTCCAGAAGTTTTTCCTATAAACTCCAGATAAGTTCAAGAGCTGAGGGGGGAGCTAGGAGGCCAATCTAGAATTAGCTTCAGTAGATTATTTTCCCATTTTTATGTATTTTATTCTTATACTTTTCAATTTCATAGTTTAGTCTTTAATTCTAGCCATTTTTATTTTCTTTCTATGTAGCCCTATTTTCATTTCCACTTGATCATGACAATCTTTTTAATATAATAAAGTACTTCTTTTTGGTCAAACTCGTTTCTTATCGTTTCGAGTTATCTTTGATTTATTAGCTTCGATTCGGATCTAAGATCCAAATCCTAAATGACCGAGAGGTTGCGGATACGGGGAGATCACTCAAAGATAAAAGGAGTTGATTGCAATCCTCAAGAGAGGACGACATAACTCTTCCGGATTGGAGTGAAATCGAATAGAGGGGTTCACCTCCTAAAGCAGGCTTAGGTGTTTCGACTGACCGAGAGGTCTTAATCGATCAACCTAAGTTTAGTCGAGAGCGTATTCTCGAGAGAGGTATTTTCGTATCTTAGGGAATTAATTTTTGTTCTTCTTTTAGCACACCACAATCGCTTTCTTCTAATTTTTGAGACTTTACGCAATTCATAGTTGATCCCCCCCCCCCCAAAAAAAAAATTAGAAGAAATTTTTTCTTATTCTAATGATTCTTCACCCTCTTCAAATAGTTCACCAAGTACGGAACATGAATCTTCAAGTGCCCCCTTGGTGACTTATTCGGAAGAGGAGGAAGAATTATAATATAAAGAATATTTTAAAGTTATGGGCATACAAGGTGAAATAGAAGAAAAACATATTTATTCACCTATTTCTCTCGATTTTCCTTCTACTCATGAATCTTCAAACTCCACTAATGAATATTTAGAAATTAAAATTCATGAAACTATAGTGCCCAATACTTTTCTTTTAGATAACAACTTTATTTTAGAAAATACACAACCTATACCTAATCATTTAACTTCGCAAGAACCTCCTCCTTGCGAAACTTTTTCTGACGCGCTTACTTTTGATTTTTCTTTAACAAATGAATTTCAAGAAGATGATGAGACGTTGCAATCACACGTCGTCAACGATCCATTTGTCGCTCATTTACAAAAATTCACATCGCCTCAGGTATGTATAAGTGATGTGAATTTACTTTTTCAAGTCAAATGTTCAAAAAAGGAGAATCAAGAAGCAAGCGGAGGAGTCGCTGGGCGAGCGTCTTCGGCGTATTCACCCAAGCGTGAATTAAGGGAGTTTTCCCTTCATCTTCAATATTATTTTCCATTCTCCTAACAATAACCATCTATCTTAAAGACGGGAAAAATAAAAGCGCTCTTGGGAGACACCCCTTGCTTATCGTTTATTTTTATGAATTGTTTTTTTCCCAAATTTTCACAAACTGTTTTTCTTTCCCCCCTCCTACTTGACTTATAAACATTGGGGACAATGTTTATTTTTAAGTATGGGGGTGGATTCTTATTTATTATTTTTATTTCAAAACTCAAAAAAATGAAAAAAAATTAAAATTTTTTTAAAAAAAATTGTTTTCTTTTTATTATCAAAAATACAAAAAAAAGAAAATAAAAAAAATATATAATAAACCCCTGCTTAAATTTTTGTGACTTTTCAGAAATTTATTTTGAGTTTATTTATAAGAATTTTTATAATTTTTGATTTTCTAAATCTTTTATTTCATCAAAGTTAGTTAAATTTAATTTTTAGGTGATTTGATTTTAAGAAATAAATTTATGAACTAAATTTGTTTAGAGGAATTTATTTAGTCTTTTTCTCTCAAATTCTAATTAGTTTCAATTTCATAGTGGTTAGTTTAACAATTTTTATATTTTAATTATCTCCATTTTAAACTTTAAGATTCTTAGGAAATTTTAATTTACTATAGTTGCTCTCCAACATTTTTAATTTAATCTAAATTTTTGCTAGTCTTTCCCTTATTTTGAACTTTCTTGTTAGATCATATGTCATGGGATAAGAGGATAAAATTCATTATCCCCTAGTACACATATGCAAGTTTTTATTTTTGGTTATATCATATGTCATGGGAATTAAGTATTCCTTGGTACACATATGCAACCCCCAAAAGAGGAGTCAGAGGATAAAATTCATTACTCCTAAGCAACTTTGTTTGAAGAGAAAAAAAGAAGAAAAAAAATTCAAAAGAAAAAAATTATGCTGGGTGAGAGGATAAAATTCATCACCCTCAATCTAAGATCTCTTCAATTGCCTTTTTCCAAACCCAAACTCCAATATAATTGCTTAGATTAAATTAATTTTGTACGAGAGCATAAGTAGTAGTTTGATTTTTCCTTGAAGTCTCTTTTTAGTGAAAAAAGTGTTTATAATTTTTTATATAACTTTGTTTGCTAAATACTTAATTTTGAGTTCTAATTACTTTATTAGAGAACTTGGCTAAATATTTATCTTTTTTCATTGTACTTTCATATTTTAGGACTTAAAAATTTGAATCACTTAAGTTAATTTTTAACTCTCTTTTGATTTAATAGATTTTTAGTTTAATTAAAAAATTATTTTAATTCCTTATAAGTACTCTCATAGTTTTGCTCTGGAATAGCAAAAGCTTAAGTATGGGGGTATTTGATAAGTCTTTATTTATAGTATTTTATATAATTTTTATTTAATAAATAGCTATGTTTATTTCTAGTTTTTATTAAATTTTCAATTAATCTTTTTGTTTTTTTATTTCAGGTAAATTTGAGTTATCAATAGCAAATTGGAGCTTACAGGACTTACAAGGAGATGAAATAGAAGAATCCTTAAGAAAAGACTTCTACACGCCCCTGTCACGGGCGTGACCTTCAGGTCACGGGCGTGACAGGTGGCCGTGACCCACAGAGGAGCCCAGAGAACTGGACACATCAGTTTAAAGCCACATGCCCCTTGTTACGGGCATGACAAATAGGTCACGGCTGTGACCAGAAGGCGTGACCAAGGGGATCAATTCATCGAGCGAAGAACGTCGAATAGTCAAGTACACGACCGTGACCCAAAGGTCACGGGCGTGACCCAGGATATGTCGCGTGCGTTTATAAAAAATAAGTACAGCCTTTCCTGCCATTGCCGCCCCATTTCCATTGCAGCCTGACACGCCATGGTCACGGGCGTGACCATGGGGCGTGACCCCTTCATCAACAGCAATTTGCTCCCGCCATTTTCCAGAAACAAGACTGACACTCCCTAGGACACGGGAGTTCCCTAGGGGCGTGACCCGCCATTTAACATATTTTGTCGGTTTCTCCTCCAACGTTCCCGGGCTTTCAAGACGGCGGTTCCGAGCATGACACGCCCTAGGTCATGGGCGTGACCCAGGGCGTGACCTTCCAAATGTTTTTCCTATAAATTCCAGATAAGTTCAAGAGCTGAGGGGGGAGCCAGGAGGCCAATATAGGAGTAGCTTCAGTAGATTATTTTCCTATTTTTATGCATTTTGTTCATGTACTTTTCAATTTCATAGTTTAAGCTTTAATACTAGCCATTTTTTTCTTTCTATGTAGCCCTATTTTGATTTTCACTTGATCGTGACAAGCTTTTCAATATAATAAAGTACTTTTTTGTCAAACTCTTTTCTTATCGTTTCGAGTTATCTTTGATTTATTAGGTTCGATTCTGATCTAAGATCCGTATCCTAAATGATCGAGAGGTTGTGGATACAGTGAGATCACTCAAAGATAAAAGGAGTTGATTACAATCCTCAAGAGAGGATGATATAACTCTTCCGGATTGGAGTGAAATCCAATAGAGGGGTTCACCTCCTAAAGCAGGCTTAGGTGTTTCGTGTAACACCCCCATCTGTCGCATGGCATATAACAGAAGGTCCAGCTGGAACCCGACGCCATACACCACAGACAGTCGGAAGTGATACTAAATGAATAATCAAACCAACCAATTAAGACTACTCGTCCTAATCACAGAGCATTCTAGCGGAAGATTTTAAAGTTGAAAGAACCCAAAATTAATTCCATCAATATGAATGTCCACAGCTACAACAACAGGAATGAAACCCCAAATACACAGAAACAGGTACATGGCCTTAAGGCCTTACAAATGTTCACTTCATAAATAGTGTTTTACATACATCGGCTCGCAGGCCGGCCACATATGAAATATATAAATAAAACTATTCTACGGCCTTCTAGGGCCAGCACAGCAACATGGGCTCCAGCCCGCTATTTGGCGCTCGGCTCCGCAGCACCTGCAAGCACATACCACCGCACGGTGGCAAATAAAGCAACGGTCAGCTAAAAGCCGACCAAATTATAACGACCCCGCCCCTTACTCGGGACGGCGGTGCTCTTTCCCTGTAAAACATTAGCCAACAATGTATATATAGCGCAATTATAATTCACCACAGGTGTAGGCTCGCACGGCCAAACACCCCGTGCACTCAGGGCACATTCATGGTGGACCCTGACCCATCAGTGCATCCACCACCACCCCCAGGATGGCAACAACATGTGAGCATTTAGCCTTTCTGACCACCGTCTAAGGCTCCGACTATGCCAACGGCCAGTCCCCGTCTTCGGGTCTCTCGCACCGAACCACATAGCCTAGGTCCAATTCCACTTGCCCGTTGCTCACGCCGCATGTCCAATTTAAGGAACTTTGCGCGGGCCAAGCTTCTCTCGGATCCCAAATTTTCCAAAACAATCTCATAACCCAGTTATGATCAAGGCCGGTTCCCAGACCGCCAAGTTAGCAGAACACGTTTCCGCTCAATTTTCCAGGTGCGCCTTGAAGCTAACCTCCAAGGATCCCTGCTGCAATCTACCGCGTAGAAACCCAAAAAATCCAAAGCACGGAGTCTTCTCCGGCAAAACCACATCAAATGCAACATCACCGATCCAGACAAAACACGTCCGGGTAGGCTTCACACACAATGCCTATGCCCGTACTTACGATTCCGGGCTCTACATGCAACACAAGGGGGAATATTCCCGTCAACCCCAAGGAACACCACGCACTCACCGCATACTCGCGGGAGCGGGATTCCCTATGCAGAAAGAAAGAGCTTCAAGCGCTCGAGTTGAGAATCGTTACCCTTGTAGTCCGTTTTGGCGCCATGGAAAAACTACGCAGTTAGAACTCTTCGCAATGACCTTCCCTCCACGGATCCGCTCTCCGATTTCGAAACGGCGCTCCGATGCTCCGCCGGCGGCCGGAAAGCTCCTTCTTCTTCCTCTTCTCTCTCACTTTGGAAGGGGAGAACTTTGGAGAGAAAATGAGGGAATAACTCCCTATTCCCGGCCTTAACAGAGCATAATTTAATCTGGGCCGTCGGATCTAAATTAAAGGAAACGAATGGCTCGGATCTGCACAAAATTCCCCTGACCTAGGCCGCACACGGCTTGGCACACGGCCGTGTCCAAGGCCGTGTGCCTCGATCCAGGCACGATCGACGAACTGAGAAACGCACACGGGCCAAGACACGCCCGTGTCTGACCTGACACGCCCGTGTCGGGTTCCTCGACACGCCCGTGTTCGAGGGCGTGTCACGCATAACCGCCACGGCAACGGACACGACCCCTCAGGACACGGGTCTGGACACGGGTTGGCACACGCCCGTGTCGGATGACACGCCCGTGTCATCCGGCCGTGTTTCTGGTCGTGTCCTTCTCGGGTTGAAAACTGCCAAAAATCACCAGCCAGACACGGCCTTGGACACGCCCGTGTCCTAGGCCGTGTACCCCTACATGCACCAAAAACTCTTTTTCCGCGACCGACTCGCACACAAAAATTCGGGGCGTTACAAATCTCCCCCACTTAAGGAATTTCGTCCCGAAATTAAACAAAGGTACACAAAAGTTAAATGATACCTGAGTGGAATAACTCGGGGTATTCCTCCAACATAGCTTGCTCTCGCTCCCAAGAAAGCTCCTCACGTCCGCAATTATCCCAACGGACTTTAACCATTCGGACCTCCTTGTTGCGGAGTCGTTTGACTGCAACATCTTCAATTCGCACTGGCTTGACCCTTGTTGTTAACTCATAGTCAACCGGTACCTGATTGTCCGCAACGATCTGTGAAGGCTCTTGCACTGCTTTACGCAACACCGATACGTGGAATACGTCATGCAGCCCACTCAACTCCGTCGACAGCTTTAATCTATACGCCGCCTCGCCAACACGCTCCAGGATTTCAAATGGTCCAAGGTATCTCGGACTCAGCTTCTTCAAGCGTCGAACCCGCGATACACCCTTGAACGGCTTGATCTTCAAATATACCATGTCGCCAACGTTGAATTCCACATTTCTATGTTTGGCATTGTAATACTTTGACTGTCTATCCTGAGCAATCTTCAGCCTTTCCTGAATTGTTCGTATCATTGAAGTGGCATCTTCCACCGCTTGACGTTTATACAGCTTTGATTCGCCTGCCTCCAACCAAGACAACGGCGTACGACACTTCCTCCCGTACAAAGCTTCGAAAGGCGCCATTCCAATGCTTGCCTGAAAGCTGTTGTTGTAAGCAAACTCCACCATGTACAGGTGATCCTCCCAATGCTTCCCGAAATCTAGGACGCACATGCGAAGCATGTCCTCCATAGTCCTGTTGACTCTCTCGGTTTGGCCATCCGTCTGCGGGTGAAAGGCTGTGCTGAACTTTAGTTTAGTACCCAACAGACCATGCACCAACCTCCAGTCATTTGACGTGAAGCGTCCATCTCGATCACTAACAATGCTTCTAGGCACACCATGCAATCGTACAATATTATCCACGTAGAGTTTGGCTAACTTTTCCACTGGATCCTCCTTTCTCACTGGGATAAAGTGCGACACCTTTGTCAATCTATCAACGACCACCCAAATGGCGTCATTTCCTTTCTGCGACTTCGGCAAACCGTGCACAAAATCCATAGATATGTCGTCAAACTTCCATTCTGGGATAGGAAGTGATTTCAAGAAACCTCCGGGCTTCTGGCATTCCGCCTTCACTAATGCACAAGTACGACACTTGGCCACATAAAGTGCCATATCCTTCTTCAAACCCGGCCACCAGAATAATTTCTTCATGTCTCTATACATCTTAGTGCTTCCCGGGTGGATTGAGTACTTGGTATGATGTGCCTCATACATCAACTCCTCCCGAATATTATCCGCACTAGGAACGCATAGACGACTGTCCTTCCTTAGCAACCCATCTACAACCACAAACTGGGAATTTGACCCATCCAAAGCTTCATCCAAGATTTGCTTCATGCTGCTATCCAGAACCAAAGCCCTCCGAACTCTATCCGCTAGGTCACACTGCACCTCTGTCCAAAACAATTTTGCCTCGGCACTAGACTGCTTGTCAACGCAAGATATCTCCAATGCCTCCAGCTCTTGGACCAATCTCTCATCATGTACTGATAACCAATTGGCTTGTGTGGGAATCTTACGACTCAACGCATCCGCCACTGCATTTCCCTTCCCAGGCACATAGTGTATCTTGAAGGTGTAGTCCCCTAAGAACTCCATCCACCTCCTCTGCCTCATGTTCAAATCCTTTTGGTCCAATAGGTACTTCAAACTCTTATGATCGGTGTAAATATCCACCTTCACACCGTACAGATAGTGCCTCCAAAGCTTAAGAGCAAATATCACGGCCGCTAACTCTAAGTCGTGGACCGGATAATTCCTCTCATGAACCTTCAGTTGTCGTGAACCATAAGCTATCACTCTCCCATGCTGTAGCAGAACACAGCCCAAACCACTGCCCGAAGCATCACTATAGATCTCGAACCCTTCGGTTCCACTTGGCGAACATAAAATGGGCGCCGTAGTCAACCGCCTCTTCAATTCTTCAAAAGCCTGTTCGCACTCCGGAGACCACACAAACTTTTGATCCTTTCTTGTCAACGTCGTGAGTGGTAGTGCTATCCGCGAGAAGTTCTCTACGAAGCGCCTGTAGTAGCCAGCAAGCCCCAGAAAACTCCGGACCTCTGCCACCGTAGTCAAAGTAGGCCACTCCCGTATCGCCACTATCTTCGTCGGATCCACAGCTATTCCTTCTCCACTGACAACATGACCAAGGAACGCTATCGAGGATAACCAGAACTCACACTTGGAGAACTTTGCATACAACTGATTTTTCCTCAATGTCTCCAACACCATGTGTAAATGCTTGTAATGATCCTCCTCGCACCGCGAATACATCAGGATATCATCGATGAATACTATCACAAACTGATCCAAGTATTCTCTGAACGTCCTATTCATCAGATCCATAAACACGGATGGCGCATTCGTCAACCCAAACGGCATAACCGTGAACTCGTAATGCCCAAACCGCGTACTGAATGCTGTCTTTGGGATGTCGCTCTCCCTTATCCTCAACTGATAGTAACCGGACTTCAAATCTAACTTCGAATATACAGTTGATCCAACCAGCTGATCAAATAGATCGTCAATCCTCGGGATTGGATATTTGTTCTTCTCCGTAAGTTTGTTCAATTCTCGATAATCGATACAAAGCCGCAAGCTCCCATCTTTCTTCTTAATAAAGAGAACTGGTGTGCTCCAAGGCGACGAACTTGGACGCACATAACCTTGCTCTAGCAACTCTTGCAGTTGCACCTTCAACTCTGCCATTTCTCTTGGGGCTATCCGATAGGGGGAGCGTGACACCGGTTTGGCACCCGGTACCAGCTCTATAGTAAAGTCTATCTCCCGCTGAGGAGGGGCTCCTGGGAGATCATCTGAAAACACATCAGGATACTCGGACACAACTGGGATGTTGCCCAAACTAGGTTTAGGCGTCGCAGTCTGCACTAGAGTGACATACAGTTCTGCCCCAGACCGAACTGCCTTGAACACCTGAAGGGCCGATATCAGAACTTTCCCTGACCCCTTCATGCCCGCAAAAGTAGCCTCTACACCAGTGTCCAGACCCAACTTGACTTCTTTACGGTTGCAATCAATACATGCACTCTGCTCCGAGAGCCAATCCATACCGAAAATTACGTCGAACTCCACTAATGGTAGAACCAACGCCCGCAAATCAAACTCCCGGTCTCCAATCTGAATCTTCACAACACAAATCCTATCCGCACGCATTGAGCACCCATTAGGCAACAACACATCCAACTTGTTTTCTGCCATCGAGAATGGAACTCCGATGCGCGATATAAAATTTTCAGATAAGAAGGAATGTGATGCCCCCGTATCAAAAAGGGCTCTCGCCGGAAACCCAAAGATTAACACAAAGCCTAGCATTAACAAACGTAAGCTAACAAATACGAAGGTAACAACTATAAAAGTTAAACCACTGTAATTTAATTCATACCTGTCACCACGTCTGCTTGCTTAATGGCCTCCTGTAGACCAAGGTTGCAGACTCTAGGCTGGGCTGGAGCATGATGGGATGCGGTTGACTCCACCGCCTTCCCTTTCTCCTCATAAGTCGCTCCAGGTCTCCTCTCGGACTTTGGACGTCCGCTCCAACACTCCCGAGCAAAATGCCCCGTCTTCCCGCAGTTGTAGCAAGCCTCGGGGACTCGACTTGTAGTTGCCCCCGATGCATCAGCCGAAGGGGCTGAGTTTGAAGTCCTCCGCTTCTTGTTCCATCTGCGGAAACCTGTCTTGTTACTTGGCACCTTGAACTCGGTCTTCCTTTCTCCTGGGTCCCTCTTCTCTTGAACCTTCTTCGCAACCTTTTCCAACGATCGGGCTGAATTGACCAAGGCTAGGAAGCCCTGCGCCTTAGGCCCAGCAAGGAGTAACTGTAAATCGCCACGAAGACCCTCATAGAATCGGTTGGTCTTCCTCTCTTCTTCTGAAAACATAGCACCAGCATAACGACCCAACCGTGTGAACTCATGCAGATATTCGTCCACGCTTCTGGATCCCTGAGTCAACCCAAGAAATTGATTCTCCATATCCAACCTCTGAGCAGAAGGTACAAATCTGGCTAGGAACAATCTTGAAAATTCCTCCATCGACACATCCGCAAGCTGCCTTCCCACTAGAAGATGAAACTCCAACTCGTCCCACCACATCCTCGCTTCTCCTTCCAAAAGAAAAGTCGCTATGGTGGTCTTCTGCCACTCCTCAGTCATTGTGGCCGTCAACACCCTCTTTATGGAAGAGAGCCAGTCCTCAGCTTGAGTTGGTGTTCCAACCCCATTAAACCTCGGAGGATTAAAGCCCATCACATGCTTTAGCTGCCTCTCCGTAGTTCTCCTCGGCTCTACTAACTCAACTGCCGCGCGTTCCACCACTCTCGGCTCTGCCGCCCTAACCGGTTCTTGCTCATTCGCAGGAGGTGCGCGATGCATTTGCCCTGCAGGTTGGGCATTTATCATTGCAAACACGGCTTCAGCCACCATCCTGATGGTTTCCGCTGAAGGAGGTGTAGCAGGCACGTCCCTTGGTGCACTACTTTCCGCTGATTGCGGACGCTCTGACTGACCAGCACCGCTCCCAGCTGCCTAAATTAGCAAAGACACACGATTAGACAACAAACAAATTGCTAAAATCAATCATTGGAACACTCAGGTTCCACCAAACAAGTGTATTTTCATTCCTAAGTGGACATTCATGGATTCTTTTTGATGTTATAACGATGACGCACACATGTGCTCACCACCCCTTAAAAGAATTCGCCCACGAATTCATTCAAGCTGGACCGTAACCAGAAGTCTGATACCAAATTGTAACACCCCCATCTGTCGCATGGCATATAACAGAAGGTCCAGCTGGAACCCGACGCCATACACCACAGACAGTCGGAAGTGATACTAAATGAATAATCAAACCAACCAATTAAGACTACTCGTCCTAATCACAGAGCATTCTAGCGGAAGATTTTAAAGTTGAAAGAACCCAAAATTAATTCCATCAATATGAATGTTCACAGCTACAACAACAGGAATGAAACCCCAAATACACAGAAACAGGTACATGGCCTTAAGGCCTTACAAATGTTCACTTCATAAATAGTGTTTTACATACATCGGCTCGCAGGCCGGCCACACATGAAATATATAAATAAAACTATTCTACGGCCTTCTAGGGCCAGCACAGCAACATGGGCTCCAGCCCGCTATTTGGCGCTTGGCTCCGCAGCACCTGCAAGCACATACCACCGCACGGTGGCAAATAAAGCAACGGTCAGCTAAAAGCCGACCAAATTATAACGACCCCGCCCCTTACTCGGGACGGCGGTGCTCTTTCCCTGCAAAACATTAGCCAACAATGTATATATAGCGCAATTATAATTCGCCACAGGTGTAGGCTCGCACGGCCAAACACCCCGTGCACTCAGGGCACATTCATGGTGGACCCTGACCCATCAGTGCATCCACCACCACCCCCGGGATGGCAACAACATGTGAGCATTTAGCCTTTCTGACCACCGTCTAAGGCTCCGACTATGCCAACGGCCAGTCCCCGTCTTCGGGTCTCTCGCACCGAACCACATAGCCTAGGTCCAATTCCACTTGCCCGTTGCTCACGCCGCATGTCCAATTTAAGGAACTTTGCGCGGGCCAAGCTTCTCTCGGATCCCAAATTTTCCAAAACAATCTCATAACCCAGTTATGATCAAGGCCGGTTCCCAGACTGCCAAGTTAGCAGAACACGTTTCCGCTCAATTTTCCGGGTGCGCCTTGAAGCTAACCTCCAAGGATCCCTGCTGCAATCTACCGCGTAGAAACCCGAAAAATCCAAAGCACGGAGTCTTCTCCGGCAAAACCACATCAAATGCAACATCACCGATCCAGACAAAACACGTCCGGGTAGGCTTCACACACAATGCCTATGCCCGTACTTACGATTCCGGGCTCTACATGCAACACAAGGGGGACTATTCCCGTCAACCCCAAGGAACACCACGCACTCACCGCATACTCGCGGGAGCGGGATTCCCTATGCAGAAAGAAAGAGCTTCAAGCGCTCGAGTTGAGAATCGTTACCCTTGTAGTCCGTTTTGGCGCCATGGAAAAACTACGCGGTTAGAACTCTTCGCAATGACCTTCCCTCCACGGATCCGCTCTCCGATTTCGAAACGGCGCTCCGATACTCCGCCGGCGGCCGGAAACCTCCTTCTTCTTCCTCTTCTCTCTCACTTTGGAAGGGGAGAACTTTGGAGAGAAAATGAGGGAATAACTCCCTATTCCCGGCCTTAACAGAGCATAATTTAATCTGGGCCGTCGGATCTAAATTAAAGGAAACGAATGGCTCGGATCTGCACAAAATTCCCCTGACCTGGGCCGCACACGGCTTGGCACACGGCCGTGTCCAAGGCCGTGTGCCTCGATCCAGGCACGATCGACGAACTGAGAAACGCACACGGGCCAAGACACGCCCGTGTCTGACCTGACACGCCCGTGTCGGGTTCCTCGACACGCCCGTGTTCGAGGGCGTGTCACGCATAACCGCCACGGCAACGGACACGACCCCTCAGGACACGGGTCTGGACACGGGTTGGCACACGCCCGTGTCGGATGACACGCCCGTGTCATCCGGCCGTGTTTCTGGCCGTGTCCTTCTCGGGTTGAAAACTGCCAAAAATCACCAGCCAGACACGGCCTTGGACACGCCCGTGTCCTAGGCCGTGTACCCCTACATGCACCAAAAACTCTTTTTCCGCGACCGACTCGCACACAAAAATTCGGGGCGTTACATTTCGACTGGCCGAGAGGTCTTAATCGATCAACCTAAGTTTAGTCGAGAGTGTATTCTTGAGAGAGGCATTTTCATATTTTAGGAACCTCCATGGTCAAAGCGGATAATCTATAAGTTTGCCCTTAGATAAGTTTATTTTATTTTAAGGTTAGTCTAGATGAAGTGTGTTCTTTTTTCAATTTTTCTACCTATAGTTTAATTTACTTATTTTATTATGATATAAAATAATATAATTTTCGAGAGTAGAAGTACTCAACAGGCCCCGAGTCTAATACAACATTACTATACTATATTTCGATAGGTACACTTGCCTATTTGAGATTATAGTTTGGATATATTTTTAAAACTATAAAATTTCTCATCAAGTTTTTGGCGCCGTTGTCGGGGACTCTTTTTGTTGATATTTAGAAAGTGCACATTTTATTACTTTTATCATTCTCTTTCTCTACCCCAATTCTTCTTTTGATTTTCTATTTCATTCACTTCCATTAGGTAAAGGTTGTTTTATTTTCTTTTTACATTAAAAAAATGTTATCTCAATTGACCGTTAAAATTGCCAGGCTTCAAAATCAATTAGATATTTCTAAAGCCACTAAACAGTGCCAAAGTTTTTGTTATTATTGTGGTGGTTCTCATCTAAGTGAGTATTATTATCTTTATCATTATAATTCACAGCTACCTTATGAAAATAAAATTGAATATAATTATGAAAATAACTATTCTCACTTTTATGATAATTCTTTTTCCAATTTTCATGAAAATAATTTTTCAAATTCCTTTAATTTTCATGAAAATAATTTTTTGAATTTAAACAAGAATACTTATTTTGATTTAAATAATTTTTCTTCTACCTCGGGCATTTGTTTTCCATGTTCGCAAGATCAACCAGAAAACTTTTCGATTTATGAGAACAATTATTTAGATCCTAATTTTTGTTCTTCTTTTAGCACACCACAATCCCTTTCTTCTAATTTTGGGGACTTTACACAATTCATAGTGGATCCTCCCCAAAATTTAGAAGAAATTATTTCATGTTCTAAAGATTCTTCACTCTCTTTAAATAGTTCACCTAGTACGGAACATGAATCTTCATGTGCCCCCTTAATGACTTATTCGGAAGAGGAGGAAGGATTATTATATCAAGAATATTTTAAAGTTATGGGCACACCGGGTGAAATAGAAGAAAAATATATTTCTTCTCCTATTTCTCCCGATTTTTCTTCTACTCATTAATCTTCAAACTCCACTAATGAATATTTAGAAATTGAAATCCATGAAACTATAGTGCCCAGTACTTTTCTTTTAGATAACAACTTTATTTTAGAAAATACACAACCTATACCTAATCATTTAACTTCGCAAGAACCTCCTCCTTGCGAAGATTTTTCTAACGCGCTTACTTTTGATTTTTCTTTAACAAATGAATTTCATGAAGATGATGAACCATTGCAATCACACATCGTCAATGATCCATTTGTCGCTCATCTACAAAAATTCACATCGCCTCAGGTATGTATAGGTGATGTGAATTTACATTTTCAAGTCAATTGTTCAAAAAAGGAGAATCAAGAAGGAAGCGGATGAGTCGCAGGGCGAGCGTCTTCGGCATATTTACCCAAGCGTGAATTAAGGGAGTTGCCCCTTCATCTTCAATATTATTTTCCATTCTCCTAACAATAACCGTCTAGCTTAAAGATGGGAAAAAGAAAAGCGCTCTTGGGAGACACCTGTTTCTTATCATTTACTTTTTATGAATTATTTTTTTTCCTAAATTTTCACAAATTGTTTTTCTTCCCCCCCCCCTCCTACTTGACTTATAAATATTGGGGACAATGTTTATTTTTAAGCATGGGGGTGGATTTTTTTTATTATTTTTATTTCGAAATTCAATAAAAAATGAAAATATCTTTAAAAACTTTAAACAAAAATTTTGTTTTCTTTTTATTATCAAAAATAAAAAGAAAAGAAAATAAAAAAATAATAATAAAGCCCTGCTTAAATTTTTGTGACTTTTCAGAAATTTATTTTGAGTTTATTAATAAGAATTTTTATAATTTTTGATTTTCTAAATCTTTTATTTCATCAAAGTTAGTTAAATTTAATTTTTAGGTGATTTGATTTTAAGAAATAAATTTATGAAGTAAATTTGTTTAGAGAAATTTATTTAATCTTTTTCTCTCAAATTCTAATTAGTTTTAATTTCATAGTGCTTAGTTTAACAATTTTTAGATTTTAATTATCTCCACTTTAAACTTTAAGATTCTTAGGAAATTTTAATTTACTATAGTTGCTCTCCAACAATTTTAATTTAATCTAAATTTTTGCTAGCCTTTCCCTTGTTTTTAACTTTCTTGTTAGATCATATGTCATGGGGATAAGAGGATAAAATTCATTATCCCTGGTACACATATGCAAGTTTTTATTTTTGGTTAGATCATATGTCATGGGAATCAAGTATTCCTTGGTACACATATGCAACCCCAAAAAGAGGAGTAGGAGGATAAAATTCATTATTCCTAAGCAACTTTGTTTGAAGAGAAAAAAAAAAGAAGAAAAAAAATTCAAAAGAAAAAAATTGTGGGCGGTGAGAGGATAAAATTCATCACCCCCAATCTAAGATCTCTTCAATTGCCTTTTTCCAAACCCAAACTCCAATATAATTTCTTTGGTTAAATTAATTTTGTACAAGAGCATAAGTAGTAGTTTGATTTTTCCTTGAAATCTCTTTTTAGTGAAAAAAGTTTTTATAATTTTTAATCTAACTTTGTTTGCTAAATACTTAATTTTGAGTTCTAATTACTTTATTAGAGAACTTGGCTAAATATTTATCTTTTCTCATTGTACTTTCATATTTTAGTACTTAAAAATTTGAAACACTTAAATTAATTTTTAACTTTCTTTTGATTTAATAGATTTTTGGTTTAATTAAAAAATTATTTTAATTTCTTATAAGTACTCTCATAGTTTTGCTATGGAATAACAAAAGCTTAAATATGGGGGTATTTGATAAGTCTTTATTTATAGTATTTTTATATAGTTTTATTTAATAAATAGCTATGTTTAATTCTAGTTTTTATTAATTTTTAAATTAATCCTTTTGTTTTCTTATTTCAGGTAAATTTGGGCTGCCAATAGCAAATTGGATCTTACATGACTGACCAGGAGATGAAACAGAAGAATTCTTGAGAAATTAGTTCTACACGCCACTGTCAGGGGCGTGACCTTCAGGTCACGGGCGTGACAGGTGGTCGTGACCCACAGAGGAGCCTAGAGAACGGGACACATCAGTTTAAAGCTACACGCCCCTTATCACGGGCGTGAGCAATAGGTCACGGGCGTGACCAGAAGTCGTGACGTAGGGGCTAAATTCATCAAGCGAAGAACGTCAAACAGTCAAGTACACGCCCGTGACCCAAAGGTCAAGGGCGTGACCCAGGCCGTGTCGCATGCATTTACAGCAAATAAGTACAGTCGTTCCTGCAGTTGCCACCCCATTTCCATTGCAGCCTGACACGCTGATGGTCACGGGCGTGACCATGGGGTGTGACCCCTTCATCAACAGCAATTTCCTCCCGCTGTTTTCAGCTTCCCGCCATTTTCCAGAAACAGAACTGACATGCCCTAGGTCACGGGCGTGCCCTAGGGGCGTGACCCGCCATTTAACATATTTTGACGGTTTCTCCTCCAACGTTCCCAGGCTTTCAAGACGGCAGTTCCGAGCCTGACACGCCCTAGGTCACGGGCGTGACCCAGGGCGTGACCTTCCAGAAGTTTTTCTTATAAATTCCAGATAAGTTCAAGAGCTGAGGGGGGAGCCAGGAGGCAAATCTAGGGGGAGCTTCAGTAGATTATTTTCCTATTTTTATGCATTTTGTTCATGTACTTTTCAATATCATAGTTTAGGCTTTAATTCTAGCCATTTTTTATTTTCTTTCTATGTAGCCCTATTTTCATTTCCACTTGATCATGATAAGCTTTTCAATATAATAAACTACTTCTTTTTGGTGAAACTCTTTTCTTATCGTTTCGAATTATCTTTGATTTATTAGCTTTGATTCCGATCTCAGATCTGTATCCTAAATGACCGAGAGGTTGCGAATATGGGGAGATCACTCAAAGATTAAAGGAGTTGATTGCAATCCTTAAGAGAGGACGACATAACTCTTCCGGATTGGAGTGAAATCCAATAGAGGGGTTCACCTCCTAAAGCAGGCTTAGATGTTTCGACTGGCCGAGAGGTCTTAATCGATCAACCTAAGTTTAGTGGAGAGGGTATTCTTGAGAGAGGCATTTTCGTATTTTAGGAACCTCCACGGTCGAAGCGGATAATCTAGAAGTTTGCTCTTAAGATAAGTTTATTTTATTTCAAAGTTAGTCTAGATGAAGTGTGTTCTTTTTTCAATTTTTCTAGCTATAGTTTAATTTAGTTATTTTATTATGATATAAAATAATATAATTTGCTTGAGTAGAAGTACTCAACAAGCCCCGAGTCTAATACGACATTCCTATACTATATTTCGATAGGTACGCTTGCCTATTTGAGATTATAGTTTGGATATATTTTTCAAACTATAAAATTTCTCATCAAATTTTTGGCGCCGTTACCGGGGACTCTTTTTGTTGATATTTAGAAAGTGCAAATTTTATTACTTTTATCATTCTCTTTCTCTACCCCAATTCTTCTTTTGATTTTCTTTTTCATTCACTTTCATTAGTTAAAGGTTGTTTTATTTTATTTTTACATTAAAAAAATTTTATCTCAATTGAGCGCTAAAATTGCCAGGCTTCAAAATCAATTAGATATTTCAAAAGCCGCAAAACAACACCAAAGTTTTTGTTATTATTGTGGTGGTTCTCATCGAAGTGAGTACTGTTATCTTTATCATTATAATTCACAGCTACTTATGAAAATAAAATTGAATATAATTATGAAAATAACTATTCTCACTTTTATGATAATTCTTTTTCCAATTTTCATGAAACTAATTTTCCAATTCCTTTAATTTTCATGTAAATAATTTTTCGAATTTAAACAAGAATACTTATTTTGATTTAAATAATTTTTATTCTACCTCGGGCATTTATTTTCCTTGTTCGCAAGATCAACCAGAAAACTTTCAGATTTATGAGAATAATTATTTAGATCCGAATTTTTGTTCTTCTTTTAGCACACCACAATCACTTTCTTCTAGTTTTGGGGACTTTACGCAATTCATAGTTGATCCTCCCCAAAATTTAGAAGAAATTATTTCTTGTTCTAATGATTCTTCACCCTCTTCAAATAGTTCACCTAGTATGGAACATGAATCTTCATGTGCTCCCTTGGTGACTTATTTGGAAGAGGAGGAAGAATTATTATATCAAGAATATTTTAAAGTTATGGGCACACCTGGTGAAATAGAAGAAAAACATATTTCTTCTCCTATTTCTCCCGATTTTCCTTCTACACATGAATCTTCAAACTCCACTAATGAATATGTAGAAATTGAAATCCATGAAACTATAGTGCCCAGTACTTTTCTTTTAGATAACAACTTTATTTTAGAAAATACACAACCTATACCTAATCATTTAACTTCGCAAGAACCACCTCCTTGCGAAGATTTTTCTGACGCGCTTACTTTTTATTTTTCTTTAACAAATGAATTTCATGAAGATGATGAACTGTTGCAATCACACGTCGTCAACGATCCATTTTCCGCTCATCTACAAAAATTCACATCGCCTTAGGTATATATAGGTGATGTGAACTTACATTTTCAAGTCAAATGTTCAGAAAAGGAGAATCAAGAAGCAAGCGGAGGAGTCGCTGGGCGACCGTCTTTGACGTATTCACCTAAGCGTGAATTAATAGAGTTGCCCCTTCATCTTCAATATTATTTTCCATTCTCCTAACAATAACCGTCTAGCTTAAAGACGGGAAAAAGAAAAGCGCTCTTGGGAGACAGCCCTTTCTTATCGTTTATTTTTATGAATTGTTTTTTTCCTAAATTTTCACAAACTGTTTTTCTCCCCCCACCCCCTCCTACTTGACTTATAAACATTGGGGACAATGTTTATTTTTAAGTGTGGGGGTGGATTCTTATTTATTATTTTTATTTCAAAATTCAAAAAAATGAAAAAATCTTTAAAAAAATTTTTAAAAAATTTTGTTTTCTTTTTATTATCAAAAATACAAATATATATATATATAATATAAACCCCTGCTTAAATTTTTGTGACTTTTCAGAAATTTATTTTGAGTTTTTTTATAAGAATTTTTATAATTTTTGATTTTCTAAATCTTTTATTTTATCAAAGTTAGTTAAATTTAATTTTTAGGTGACTTGATTTTAAGAAATAAATTTATTTAGTCTTTTTCTCTCAAATTCTAATTAGTTTCAATTTCATAGTGCTTAGTTTAATAATTTTTAGTTTTTAATTATCTTCACTTTAAACTTTAAGATTCTTAGGAAATTTTAATTTACTATAGTTGCTCTCCAACAATTTTAATTTAATCTAAATTTTTACTAGCCCTTCCCTTGTTTTTAATTTTCTTGTTAGATCATATGTCATGGGGATAAGAGGATAAAATTTATTATTCCCTGGTACACATATGCAAGTTTTTATTTTTGGTTAGATCATATGTCATGGGAATCAAGTATTCCTTGGTACACATATGCAACCTCCAAAAGAGAAGTAAGAGGATAAAATTCGTTACTCCTAAGCAACTTTGTTTGAAGAGAAAAAAAAGAAGAAAAAAAATTCAAAAGAAAAAAATTGTGCGGGGTGAGAGTATAAAATTCATCACCATCAATCTAAGATCTCTTCAATTGTCTTTTTTCAAACCCAAACTCCAGTATAATTGCTTAGATTAAATTAATTTTGTACGAGAGCATAAGTAGTAGTTTGATTTTTCCTTGAAGTCTCTTTTTACTGAAAAAAGTGTTTATAATTTTTAATCTAACTTTGTTTGCTAAATACTTAATTTTGAGTTCTAATTACTTTATTAGAGAACTTGTCTAAATATATATCTTTTCTCATTGTACTTTCATATTTTAGTACTTAAAAATTTGAATCACTTAAGTTAATTTTTAACTTTCTTTTGATTTAATAGATTTTTAGTTTAATTAAAAAATTATTTAAATTTCTTATAAGTACTCTCATAATTTTGCTTTGGAATAGAAAAGGCTTAAGTATGGGGGTATTTGATAAGTCTTTATTTATAGTATTTTTATATAGTTTTTATTTAATAAATAGCTATGTTTATTTCTAGTTTTTATTAATTTTAAATTAATCCTTTTGTTTTATTATTTCAGGTAAATTTGGGCTGCCAATAGCAAATTGGAGCTTACAGGACTGACCAGGAGATGAAAGAGAAGAATCCTTGAGAAATCACTTCTACATGCCCCTGTCACGGGCGTGATCTTCAGGTCACGGGCGTGACAGGTGGCCGTGACCCACAGAGGAGCCCAGAGAACGGGACACATCAGTTTAAAGCTACACGCACCTTGTCACGGGTGTGACCAATAGGTCACGGGCGTGACCAGAAGGCGTGACCAAGGGGCTCAATTCGCCGAGTGAAGAACGTCGAATAGTCAAGTACACGCCCGTGACCCAAAGGTCACGGGCATGACCCAGGGCATGTCGCGTGCGTTTACAGCAAATAAGTACAGTAGTTTATGCCGTTGCCGCACCATTTCCGTTGTAGCCTGACACGCCATGGACACGGGCGTGACCTTGGGGCATGACCCCTTCGTCAACAGCAATTTCCTCCCACCGTTTTCAGATTCTCGCCATTTTCCAGAAACAGAACTGACACGCCCTAGGTCACGAGCGTGCCCTAGGGGCGTGACCCACCATTTAATATATTTTAGCGGTTTCTCCTCCAACATTCCCAGGCTTTCAAGACGGTAGTTCTGAGTCTGACATGCCCTAGGTCACGGGCGTGACCCCAGCCGTGATCTTCCAGACGTTTTTCCTATAAACTCCAGATAAGTTCAAGAGCTGAGGGGGGAGCTAGGAGGCCAACCTAGGAGTAGATTCAGTAGATTATTTTCCCATTTTTATGCATTTTGTTCTTGTACTTTTCAATTTCATAGTTTAGGCTTTAATTCTAGCCCTTTTTATTTTCTTTCTATGTAGCCCTATTTTCATTTGATCATGACAAGCTTTTCAATATAATAAAGTACTTCTTTTTGGTCAAACTCTTTTCTTATCATTTCGAGTTATCTTTGATTTATTAGCTTCGATTCCGATCTAAGATCCGTATCCTAAATGACCGAGAGGTTGTGGATACGGGGAGGTCACTCAAAGATAAAATGAGTTGATTGCAATCCTCAAGAGAGGACGACATAACTCTTCCGTATTGGAGTGAAATCGAATAGAGGGGTTCACCTCCTAAACCAGTCTTAGGTGTTTCGACTGGCCGAGAGGTCTTAATCATAAACCTAAGTTTTGTCGAGAGCGTATTCTCGAGAGAGGCATTTTCGTATCTTAGGAACCTCCATGGTCGAAGCGGATAACCTAGAAGTTTGCCCTTAAGATAAGTTTATTTTATTTCAAAGTTAGTCTAGATCAAGTGTGTTATTTTTTCAATTTTTCTAGATATAGTTTAATTTACTTATTTTATTATGAGATAAAATAATATAATTTGCGTGAGTAGAAGTACTCAACAGGCCCCGAGTCTAATATGACATTCCTATACTATATTTCAATAGGTACGCTTGTCTATTTGAGATTATAGTTTGGATATATTTTTAAAACTATAAAATTCCTCATGTTTTTGGCATCGTTGTCGGGGACTCTATTTGTTGATATTTAGAAAGCGCAAATTTTATTACTTTTATCATTCTCTTTCTCTACCCCAATTCTTCTTTTGATATTCTTTTTCATTCACTTCCATTAGAAAAAGGTTGTTTTATTTTCATTTTACATTAAAAAAATGTTATCTCAATTGGCCGCTAAAATTGTCAGGCTTCAAAATCAATTAGATATTTTGAAAGTCGCAAAACAGTGTCAAAGTGTTTGTTATTATTGTGGTGGTTCTCATCGAAGTCAGTACTGTTATATTTATCATTATAATTCACAGTTAGCTTATGAAAATAAAATTGAATATAATTATGAAAATAACTATTCTCACTTTTATGATAATTCTTTTTCCAATTTTAATGAAAATAATTTTTCCAATTCCTTTAATTTTCATGAAAATAATTTTTCAAATTTAAACGAGAATACTTATTTGATTTAAATAATTTTTCTTCTACCCCAGACATTTGTTTTCCTTGTTCGCAAGATCAACCAGAAAAGTTTCCGAGTTATGAGAACAGTTATTTAGATCCTAATTTTTATTCTTCTTTTAGCACACCACAATCGCTTTCTTCTAATTTTGGGGACTTTACGCAATTCATAGTTGATCCTCCCCAAAATTTAGAAGAAATTATTTCTTGTTCTAATGATTCTTCACCCTCTTCAAATAGTTCACCTAGTACGAAACATGAATCTTCATGTGCCCCCTTGATGACTTATTCGGAAGAGGAAGAAGAATTATTATATCAAGAATATTTTAAAGTTATGGGCACACCGGGTGAAATAGAATAAAAACATATTTCTTCTCCTATTTCTCCCGATTTTCCTTCTACTCATGAATCTTCAAACTACACTAATGAATATTTAGAAATTAAAATTCATGAAACTATAGTGCACAGTACTTTTCTTTTAGATAACAACTTTATTTTAGAAAATACACAACCTATACCTAATCATTTAACTTCGCAAGAACCTCCTACTTGGAAAGATTTATCTGACGCACTTACTTTTGATTTTTCTTTAACAAATGAATTTCATGAAGATGATGATCCATTGCAATCACACATCGTCAACGATCCATTTGCCGCTCATCTACAAAAATTCACATCGCCTCAGGTACATATAGGTGATGTGAATTTACATTTTCAAGTCAAATGTTCAAAAAAGTAGAATTAAGAAGCAAGCGGAGGAGTCGCTAGGAGAGCGTCTTCGGCGTATTCACCCAAGCGTGAATTAAGGGAGTTGCCCCTTCATATTCAATATTATTTTCCATTCTCCTAAGAATAACCCTCTAGCTTAAAAACGGAAAAAAGAAAAGCGCTCTTGGGAGACACCACTTGCTTATCGTTTATTTTTATGAATTATTTTTTTCCTAAATTTTCACAAACTGTTTTTCTTTCCACCCCTCCTACTTGACTTATAAACATTGGGGACAATGTTTATTTTTAAGTATGGGGGTGGATTCTTTTTTATTATTTTTATTTCAAAATTAAAAAAAATGAAAAAATCTTTAAAATTGTTTTTTTAAAAAAATTTGTTTTCTTTTTATTATCAAAAATAAAAAAAAGAAAATAAACAAATATATAATAAACCCCTGCTTAAATTTTTTTGACTTTTCAGAAATTTATTTTGAGTTTATTTATAAGAATTTTTATAATTTTTGATTTTCTAAATCTTTTATTTCATCAAAGTTAGTTAAATTTAATTTTTAGGTGATTTGATTTTAAGAAATAAATTTATGAAGTAAATTTATTTAGAGAAATTTATCTAGTCTTTTTCTCTCAAATTCTAATTAGTTTAAATTTCATAGTGCTTAGTTTAACAATTTTTAGATTTTAATTGTCTCCACATTAAACTTTAAGATTCTTAGGAAATTTTAATTTACTATAGTTGCTCTCCAACAATTTTAATTTAATCTAAAATTTTGCTAGCCTTTCCTTTTTTTTAACTTTCTTATTAAATCATATGTTATGGGGATAAGAGGATAAAATTCATTATCCCCTGGTACACATATGCAAGTTTTTATTTTTGGTTAGATCATATGTCATGGGAATCAAGTATTCCTTGGTACACATATGCAACCCACAAAAGAGGAGTAAGAGGATAAAATTCATAACTCCTAAGCAACTTTGTTTGAAGAGAAAAAAAAAGAAGAAAAAAAAATTCAAAAGAAAAAAATTGTGCGGGGTGAGAGGATAAAATTCATCACCCCAATCTAAGATCTCTTCAATTGCCTTTTTCCAAACCCAAACTCCAATATAATTGCTTAGATTAAATTAATTTTGTACGAGAGCATAAGTAGTAGTTTGATTTTTCCTTGAAGTCTCTTTTTAGTGAAAAAAGTGTTTATAATTTTTAATCTAACTTTGTTTGCTAAATACTTAATTTTGAGTTCTAATTACTTTATTAGAGAACTTGGCTAAATATTTATCTTTTCTCATTCTACTTTCATATTTTAGGACTTAAAAATTTGAATCACTTAAGTTCATTTTTAACTTTCTTTTGATTTACTAGATTTTTAGTTTAATTAAAAAATTATTTTAATTTTTTATAAGTGTCTTCACAGGTACTTGCAAGTTACTTTCATATACTGCGTCTACTTTTAACTCTTCTTTTGCAGAGACCAGCAGATACCTGCAAGTTGCCTTCAGGTATTTCCAGCTTTCTCTACTCCCGAATTTGTTTCTAAACCTCACTTTTGCAGAAACCAGCAAAGACTTGCAAGTTCATTTCAGGAACTTGCAGCTCATTTTTTCCTTCTTGTATACTCTTCATCCTTCCTTTTTTGCAGAGCATAACAGGTGCTTGCAAGCCTCCATCAGGTACTTGCAAGTTATTATGCTTCTATGTTTTCCTCTCACTTTCATTTTGCAGAACTTAGTGGAAGACACATCTCCTTCATTTTGCAAAGGCAAACTCAGGTACGCAGAAGATGTACCACCCATACATGCCTACCCTAACTTTCCCCTTGCAGGAAAATAGACAGGCAGTACCAAACTCCTAAGGAGAGGCTTTAGGTTCCATCTCTCCTTGCCCCCTTCTCTTTCCATTGGGGTGGATCACGATTTTTGTGGGTCTCCAACTTTTTCGAAGTTCTATCCGGAACTTAAAAAAGTGCGGGGATTATGTTAACCCCGAAATCGGCGATCCTTCCCAAGGCAGCCAGCTCGCTCGTCGTGTCCTGCCCTGGGTTCCTCCTGGAGGCCATGATTCCCCAGGGAGGGCGGACAGAATTCTCTATCCGCTCAGGCCGCGCGGCTTGCTCGGTCTCAGCGGTCTGACCGACCAGGCCGCGCGCCTTCCCTTGGCAGGCAGGGGCCGTGGACTGCTTCCGCAGTTCGCCTCTGCAGGCCACCTCCTTTTTCAGCTTGACCGCAAGGTTGTCTCCGCAGGACTCTCTCTGCCGGACTCAACTCCCTATCTGCCCAGGCCGGCAACAAGCCGCATCCTTTGTAGGAACTAGCCGCTCTTTCAGCGCGGTCCTGCAAGTCGTTCTTCAAGAACGCCAGACTGCTCCAAACAGCCAAGCACAAATGGAGACCTGCCCCAAGTCGTCAGCCAGCTACCACGGCTTCCGCCTTGCCAACACGCGTGGTCTGTGTAACGCCCCGAAAATTGTGTTTGAATTGGTCGCGTAAAAAGGGATTTTTGGTGCCGTTTTAGGGGTACACGGCCTAGGACACGGGTGTGTCCAAGACCGTGTTTGGCTGGTGATTTTTTGGTCGTTTTAATCCCGAGAAGTACACGGCCAGGAACACGGCTGCATGACACGGGCGTGTCATTTGACACGGGCGTGTGCCTAACTGTGTCCCTAGCCATGTTCAGTTGGGTCATGTCCCTTGCCGTGGCGGTTATATGTGACACGCCCCTAGTCACGGGCGTGTCGGGGAGCCGACACGGGCGTGTCAGGTGAGACACGGGTGTGTCTTGGCCCGTGTTTCTTTTCTTCGTTCGACGATCGTGCGTCGATCAAGGCACATGGCCTGGGACACAACCGTGTGCGGGGCCGTGTTCGGCCCAGGTCTGGGGAATTTTGTGCAGATCTGAGTCGTTTGTTTTCTTTAATTAAGATCCAATGGCCCAGATGGTTTCCTGCTCTGTTAAGGCCGGGAATAGGGGAGTTAATCCTACATTTCTCTCCAACCATTCTCTCTCTCAAGGAGTTGGAAAGAGGAGGAAGAAGGAAGGGATTTCGGCCGCCGGCGGAGCATCGGAGCACCATTTTGAGATCTGAGAGCGGATCCGTGGAGGAAAGTTCGTTGCGAAGAGTTCTGTCCGTGTAGTTTTTCCATGGCGCCAAAGCGGACTACAAGGGTAACGATTCTCTACTTGAGCATGTGAAGCTCTTCCTTTCTGCATAGGGAATCCCGCTCCCACGAGTGTGCGGTGAGTGCGTGGTGTTCCTTGGGGTTGATGTGAATAGTCCCCCTTGTGTTGCATATAGAGTCCGGAATCGTTAGTACGGGCATAGGCATTGTGTGTGAAGCTTACCCGGACGTGTATTGTCTGGATCGGTGATGTTGCATTTAATATGTTTTGCCGGAGAAGACTCCGTGCTTTGGGTTTTTGGGTTTCTATGCGGTAGATTGCAGTAGGGATCCTTGGAGGTTAGCTTCAAGGCGCACCCGGAAAACTAAGCGGAAACGTGTTCTGCTAACTTGCCCGTCAGGGAACCGGCCTTGAACATAACTGGGTTATGTGATTGTTTGGAAAATTTATTGGGATCCGAGAGAAGCTTGACCCGCGCGTAGGACTTAAATTGACTAGGCGGAGTGAGCAACGGGCAAGTGGAATCGGACCTAGGCTATGTGGTTCGGTGCGAGAGACCCGAAAAGGGGACTGGCCATTGGCATAGTTGGGAGCCTTAGACGGTGGTCAGAAAGGCTAAATGCTCACTTGTTTGCCATCTTTGGGATGGTGGTGAAGCCACGGAATTGACCAGATTCACCGTTAATGTGCCCTGAGTTCCCGGGGTGTTTGGATGTGCAAGCCTACACCTGTGGCGTAGTATAATTGTGCTTTATTGTTTTACTGGGCTAATGTTATGCATGGAAAGAGCATCGCCGTCCCGAGTAAGGGGCGGGGTCGTTATAATTTGGTGGACTTTTGGCTGACCGTTGCTTTGTTTGCCACCGTGTGGTGGAATTGTGCTTGCAGGTGCTGCGGAGCCGAGTACCAAATAGCGGGCTGGAGCCCATGTTGTTGTGCTTGCCCTTGAAGTCCAAATAGAATAGTTGTACTTTACTTTTGTCATGTGTGGCCGGCCTGCGAGCCGATGTTTGTAAAACACTATTTTATTAAGTGAACTTTTGTAAGGCCATAAGGCCATGTACCTTTTCAGTGTATTTGGGTTTCATTCATGTGGTGCGGATGTGGACATTCATGATTAATGGATTTAAGTTTTGGGTTCTTTCAACTTTAAAAACTTCCGCTAGAATGCTCTGTGTAGGACGAGTAGTCTTAATTGGATGGTTTGAATATTCTTATGTAACCTTTCCGACTGTCTGTGGTATATGGCGTCGGGTTCCAGCTGGACCTTCTGTTATATGTCATGCGATGGATGGGGGTGTTACAATTTGGTATCAGACTTCTGGTTATGGTCAGGCTTAAATGAATTCGTGGGCGAATTCTTTTAAGGGGTGGTGAGCACATGTGTGCGTCATCGTTATAACATCAAAAAGAACACATGAATGTCCACTTAGGAATGAAAAATACACTTGTTTTGTGGAATTTGAGTGTTCCAATGATTGTTTTTAGCAATTTGTTTGTCGTCTAATCGTGTGTCTTTGCTGCTATAGGCAGCTAGGAGCGGTGCTGGTCAGTCAGAGCGTCCGCAATAAGCGAAAAGTAGTGCACCAAGGGACGTGCCTACAACACCTCCTTCAGCAGAAACCATCAGGATGGTGGCTGAAGCCGTATTTGCAATGATAAATGCCCAACCTGCAGGGCAAATGCACTGCGTACCTCCTGCGAATGAGCAAGAACCGGTTAGGGCGGCAGAACCGAGAGTGGTGGAGCGCGCAACAGTTGATCTGGTAGAGTCGAAGAGAGCTATGGAGAAGCAGCTTAAGCATGTAATGGGCTTTAATCCTCCGAGGTTCGATGGGTTTGGAACGCCAGCTTAAGCTGAGGACTGGCTCTCTTCGATAAAGAGGGTGTTGACAGCCACATTAACTGAGGAGTGGCAGAGGACCACCATAGCGACTTTTCTTTTGGTGGGTGAAGCGAGGCTGTGGTGGGATGAGTTGGAGTTTCATCTCTTAGTGGGTAGGCATCTTGCTGATGTGCCTATGGAGGAATTTTCAAGGTTGTTCCTAGCCAGATTTGTACCCTCTGCTCAGAAGCTTGAAATGGAGAACCAATTTCTTGGGTTGACCCAGGGATCCAAAAGCGTGGACGAGTATCTGCATGAGTTCACACGGTTGGGTCGTTATGCTGGTGTTACGTTTATGGAAGAAGAGAGGAAGACCAACCGATTCTATGAGGGTCTACATGGCGACCTACAGTTACTACTTGCTGGGCCTAAGGCGCAAGGCTTCCTAGCCTTGGTCAATTCGGCCCGATCATTAGAGAAGGTTGCGAAGAAAGTTCAAGAGAAGAAGGACCCAGGAGAAAAGAAGTCCGAGTTCAAGGTGCCAAATGCCAAGTCAAGTTTCCGCAGGTAGAACAAGAAGCGGAGGACTTCGAACTCATCCCCTTCGGCTGATGCGTCGGGACAACTACAAGTCGAGTCCCAGGAGCTTGCTACAACTGTGGAAAGACGGAGCATTTTGCTCGTGAGTGTTGGAGCGGATGTTCAAAATCCGAGAGGAAGTCTGGAGCGACTTATGAGGAGAAAGGGAAGGCGGTGGAGTCAACCCCGTCCCATCATGCTCCAGCCCAGCCTAGAGTCTACAACCTTGGTCTGCAAGAGGCCATAAAGCAAGCAGACGTGGTGACAGGTATGAGTTAAATTACAGTGGTTTAACTTTTATAGTTGTTACCTTCGTATTTGTTAGCTTACTTTTGTTGGTGCTAGGCTTTGTATTGATCTTTGAGTTTCCGACGAGAGCCCTGTTTGATACGGGAGCATCGCATTCCTTCTTATCCGAAAAATTTATATCGTGCATCGGGTTCCGTCCTCGATGTCAAAGGACAAATTGGATGTGTTGTTGCCCAATGGGTGCTCAATGCGCGCGGATAGAGTCTGCGTAGTGAAGATTCGGATTGGAGACCAGGAGTTTGATTTGCGAGCATCGCTCTTGCCTTTAGCGGAGTACGACGTGATCTTCGGTATGGATTGGCTCTCGAAGCAGGGTGCATGCATTGATTGCAACCATAAGGAAGTTAGGTTGGGTATGAACACTGATCGGGAGACTACTTTTGCGGGCATGAAGAGGTCGAGTAAGATTTTGATGTCAGCCCTTCAGGTGATTAAGGCAGTTCGGTTTGGGGCAGAGCTGTTTGTCACTCTAGTGCAGACTTCGACGCCTAAGCCTAGTCTTGACAGTATTCCTCTTGTGTCCGAGTATCCTGATGAGTTCCCAGATGATCTCCCAGGAGCCCCTCCTCAGCGGGAGATTGATTTTACCATTGAGCTGGTACCGGGTGCCAAACCGTTGTCACGCTCTCCGTATCGGATAGCGCCAAGAGAGATGGCAGAGTTGAAGGTGCAACTGTAAGAGTTGTTGGAGCAAGGTTATGTGCGTCCAAGTTCGTCGCCTTGGATTGCACCCGTTCTCTTTGTTAAGAAGAAAGATGGGAGCTTGAGTCTTTGTATCAACTATCGGGAATTGAACAAGCTTACGGAGAAGAATATGTATCTGATTCCGAGGATTGACGATCTATTTGATCAGTTGGTTGGGTCAATGGTGTATTCAAAGTTAGATTTGAAGTTCGGTTACTACTAGTTGAGGATAGGGGAGAGCGACATCCCAAAGACAGCATTCAGTACACGGTTTGGGCATTACAAGTTCACGGTCATGCCGTTTGGTTTGACTAATGCGCCATCCGTGTTTATGGATCTGATGAACAGGACGTTCGGAGAGTACCTGGATCGTTTCGTGATAGTATATATCGATGATATCCTGGTGTACTCGCAGTGCGAGGAGGATCACTACAATCATCTACACATGGTGTTGGAGACATTGAGGAGGAATCAGTTGTATGCTAAGTTCTCCAAGTGTGAATTCTGGTTATCCTCGATAGCGTTCGTTGGTCATGTTGTCAGTGGAGAAGGGATAGCTGTGGATCCGACGAAGATAGTGGCGATACGGGAGTGGCCTACTTTGACTACATTGGCAGATGTTCGGAGTTTTTTGGGGCTTGCTGGCTACTACAGGCGCTTCGTAGAGAACTTCTTGCGGATAGCTCTACCACTCACGACGTTGACTAGGAAGGATCAAAAGTTTGTGTGGTCTCCGGAGTGCGAACAGGCTTTTGAAGAGTTGAAGAGGCGATTGACTACAGTGCTTATTTTATGTTCGCCAGTTGGAACCGAATGGTTCGAGATCTATAGTGATGCTTCGGGTAGTGGTTTGGGATGTGTTCTACTACAGCATGGGAGAGTGATATCCTATGGCTCACGACAATTGAAGGCTCACGAGAGAAATTATTCGGTTCACGACTTAGAGTTAACGGCCGTGATATTTGCTCTAAATCTTTGGAGGCACTACTTGTACGGTGTGAAGATCGATATTTACACCGATCATAAGAGCTTGAAGTACCTGTTGGACCAAAAGGATCTGAACATGAGGCAGCGGAGATTGATGGAGTTCTTAGGGGACTACACTTTCAAGATTCATTATGTGCCTGGGAAAGGAAATGCAGTGGCGGATGCATTGAGTCGCAGGACTCCGGCGCAGGCCAACTGGTTATCGGTACATGATGAGAGATTGGTCCATGATTTGGAGTCTTTGGAGATATCTTGTGTCGACAAGCAGTCTAGTGCTGAGGCGAAACTATTTTGGACAGAGGTACAGTGTGACCTAGCTGATAGAGTTCGGCGGGCTTTGGTTCAAGATAACAGCATGAAGCAGATCTTGGATGAATCATTGGATGGGCCAAATTCCCAGTTTGTTGTTGAGGACGGGTTGCTAAGGAAGGACGGTCGCCTATGCGTTCCTAACTTTTTGAGAAGCTCCTTAGTATACTTAGCCTGGGATATGAAGATGCCATCAGGTAGCTGCTTCACTTGGAGACCAAGGAAGTAGGAGAGCTCACCCATGCTACTCATTTCGAACTTTGAATGCATGAGGTTAGAGAACCTTTTGCATAGTTTGGAATCTGTAAACCCAAATATAATGTCATCTATATAAATTTGTACTAACAATATTTGATCCTTATGGTGTCTAGTTAATAATGTCCTATCTACAATGCCTATAGTAAATTTATGCTCTATCAAGAAGCTATCTAAGGTCTCATACCAAGATCTTGGAGCTTGCTTAAACCATAAAGAGCTTTATGCAATCTAAAGACATATGAAGGATAAGTTGGAGAGATGAAACCTGGAGGTTGTTCAACATAAACCTCTTCTTTAAGTTCTCCATTCAGAAAGGTACTCTTGACATCCATTTGATAGACTTTAAACTTCTTGTAGGCATCATATGCAAGAAAAATACTGATTGCTTCTAGCCTTGTAACAGGAGCAAAAATTTGATCATAGTCAATGCATTCTTCTTGCATATAGCCTTGAGCAACAAGCCTAGCATTGTTTCTCACAATTACACCCTATGCATCAAGTTTGTTTCTGAATACCCACTTGGTTCCAATTACTGGATAGCCTTTGGGCCTTGGAACCAAGTCCCAAACTCTGCATCTCTCAAATTGATTGAGCTCCTCTTGCATTGCAATAATCCAGTGGGGATCTTGTTCTGCATCATTTATAGATTGAGGCTCAACTTGAGAGATTAAACAGGCATGCATCATATCTTGGTTGAGTTGATGTCTTGTCTATACACCTACTGACATGTCCCCAATCACTTGAGATCTAGGGTGATCCCTTAGTTTGACAAGGTCGGTGGGTGGAGTTGGTTCAGCAACAACATTTGGAGTTAATTCCTCTTGTGCAATAATGTATGTTGTTGAAGGAAGTTCCACTTCCAAAAATTCTTCTTCACTGTCTTCATCAACTTGTGGAGGAGGATGTGATATGACCTCTTGTGTAGGGTTTAACTCACCCAATTTCTCACACAAGTGAGGTACTTGCAAAAGATCTGAGGTAGAAGAATCCTCCTTCTTATAATACATGTTAGCTTCATCAAAAGAAATATGTATAGATTCTTCCATTTTTAGGGATGATTTATTGAAAACCCTATAAGCCTTGCTAACTTGGGAATATTCAAAAAAAACTCCCTCTGTAGCTTTAGCTTCAAATTTTCTAATGTGTTTCTTATTATTGTTATGAATGAAACATCTACACCCAAAATTCTAAAGTAATGAATTTTAGGTTTCTTTTCTTTGAGTAATTCATAGGGGGTCTTACCCTTAAGTTTGTATATCAAACTTCTATTCAGCACATAGTTTGCTGTGCTCACAGCCTCTGCCCAAAAGGATAGGGGCATGTGTGCATCTGCAAGCAATATTCCTGCAGATTCAATGAGGGTTCTGTTTTTTCCTTTCTGCTACCCAATTTTGTTGAGGAATTCTAGGAGCAGAGAAATAATGTCTGATACCTTCCTCCTCAAAGAATCTTTGCATGGGAAGAGACTAGAACTCAGTACTATGATCACTTCTGATCAATGCAACTAGAGTAGAATACTCAATCCTTATGCTCTTAAGTATGTCTGTAAGGACTTTAAAGCTATATGATTTGTTTCTCAAGAAGAACACCCAAGAGAATCTAGAGAAGTCATCTACAATAACTAGAGTGTAAGACTTCCCTCCTAAGCTTTGTATAACAATGGGTCCAAAGAGATCCATATGTAACAAGTATAGAATCTTAGGTGAGTCACTCTTATTAATTGACTTAAAGCTATTTTTAGTTTGCTTGCCTTCTTAACAAGCCTTGCATAAGCTTTCCTTCTTGTAGGGGCCGGAAGGTTATCCTCTGACAAGATTGTCCCTGGATAGCTTAGAGATGTTCTTAAGGTTAACATGACCTAGTCTCTTTTGCCAAAGAATATTGTTATTACTAACTTGATTGAATAAGAATAGTTCTGAATTAGCAGAGTTAAAGTTTACTAGGTATATATTCCCTTGTCTACAACCTGTTAAAACAGTTTGGTTATTTAAGGAAATAATACATTTGGAATTAGTAAAGCAAACATGATAACCTGCATCACATAACTGACTTATGGATATTAGGTTATGTTTGAGACCATTTACATATGCCACTTTTCTGAAAGTGACAGCTCCACTGTTGAAGTCTCCATAGCCTTCAGTTTGTCCAAAGCTGGAATCTCCAAAGATCACTCTTGGACCTAGATTTGTCTTGAAATTGATTAGGCTATCCTTGTATCCAATCATGTGCTTTGAGCACCCACTATCTAGATACCACTTATTTTGAGTGATAGGATAGTTCTTCACCTACAAGAAAAAAATTTAGATGTTCTTGACCCAGGTTACCTTGGGTCCTTATTTCTTTTCACAATAAAAACTGGAAATGTAAGAATATTCAGGCAGGCTTTTATACCCTAAGGGGTGAAATATTCTGGGAGGAATTATCCATTGGGTGAATATGAGGCTCATCATATCAAGTACTCAATACACCCGGGAAGCACAAAGATGTGTAGAGACATGAAGAAATTATTCTGGTGGCCAGGATTGAAGAAGGATGTAGCACTTTATGTGGCCAAGTGTCGTACTTGTGCATTGGTGAAGGCGGAATGCCAGAAGCCCGGAGGTTTCTTGAAGTCCCTACCTATCCCAGAATGGGAATTCGACGACATATCTATGGATTTTGTGCATGGCTTGCCGAAATCGCAGATGGGAAATGACGCCATTTGGGTGGTCGTAGATAGGTTGACAAAGGTGTCGCACTTTATCCCGGTTAGGAAGGAAGATCCGGTGGAAACGTTAGCCAAACTCTATGTGGAGAATATTGTACGATTGCATGGTGTGCCCCACAGTATTGTTAGTGATCGAGATGGACGCTTCACATTGAATGACTGGAGGTTGGTGCATAGTCTGTTGGGTACTAAGCTAAAGTTCAGTACAGCCTTTCATCCGCAGACGGATGGCCAAACTGAGATGGTCAACCAGACGATGGAGGACATGCTTCGCATGTGCCTCCTAGATTTTGGAAAGTAGTGGGAAGATCACCAATATATGGTGGAGTTTGCGTACAACAACAGCTTTCAGGCAAGTATTGGAATGGCGCCTTTCGAGGCCTTGTACGGGAGAAAGTGTTGCACGCCATTGTCTTGGTTGGAGACGGGCGAGTCGAAGCTTTACGAACGTCAAGCAGTGGAGGATGCCACCTCAGTGATACGGACGATACAAGAACGGTTGAAGATCGCTCAGGATAGACAGTCAAAGTACTATAACGCCAAACATAGGAATGTGGAGTTCAATGTTGGCGACTGGGTGTACTTAAAAATTAAGCCGTTCAAGGGTCTCTCGCGGGTTCGATGCTTGAAGAAGTTGAGTCCGAGATACCTTGGACCATTTGAAATCCTGGAGCGTGTTGGCGAGGCAGCGTATAGATTGAAGCTGTCGGCGGAATTGAGTGGGCTACATGATGTGTTCCACGTGTCGGTGTTGCGTAAGGCGGTGCAAGAGCCTCCGCAGATCATTGCGGACAATCAAGTACCGGTTGATTATGAGTTGACCACAAGAGTCAAGCCAGTACGTATTGAAGATGTTGCAGTCAAGCGACTCCACAACAAGGAAGTCCGATTGGTTAAAGTCCGTTGGGATAATTGCGGACGTGAGTAGATGTCTTGGGAGCGAGAGCAAGCTATGGTTGAGGAGTACCCCAAGTTATTCCACTCAGGAATTATTTAGGTTTGTGTACCTTTACTTAATTTCGGGACGAAATTCCTTAAGTGGGGGAGATTTGTAACGCCCCGAAAATTGTGTTTGAGTTGGTTGCGTAAAAGGGGATTTTTGGTGTCGTTTTAGGGGTACACGGCCTAGGACACGGGCGTGTCCAAGACCGTGTCTGGTTGGTGATTTTTTTGGCCGTTTTCATCCCGAGAAGGACACGGCCAGGAACACGGATGCATGACACGGGCGTGTGCCTAACCGTGTCTGAAAGGGGAAACTAGATCTGATATACTCTAAAGGGGGGGTGAATAGAGTATATGGTGCTTTTTAAAATTCAAAGAAAAACTTTTGCAAAGCTTTACAACAGTTGTTGTAATGAGTGTAAGCAGGGAAGCAGAAATAAAACTAAGCTATGCAGAAATTAAGCACAAGAAAATCTAGGCCAGAAACAAAAAGAGAACATGCAAAACCAGATGACACAAGGAAATATAGTGGTTCCCCAAACTTGGGTACATCCACTCTTCTACCACCCTAGGTAGGAATCCACTGCAGGATGAGTTGATCAGGTGTCCTGGGCACCAATGAGCTTTTTGATAAGGTGCTCAAAAACTAAATCAGATTTTTTGATCAGGTGTCTTGCCACCAATGAGCTTTTGACAAGGTGCTCAAAAACCAGATTCAAACTTTTGAAGGGAGTTTGAAAAACCCTTTACAGAATGGGGGTGAGAGAGTGATGGCAGTCTTCTCTTTCTCAAGTAACTGAGAAGACTATGTGGATTCAGTGATGTTGTCAAAGCTCCCCCTGAGTCCTTGAAATCTTCAGGAAGATGAGCTTTGCTGAGGGTGATAGGCCTTCAAAGATAGATCTCCAGCAAGAGATGATTTCAGCAAGCTGAAATGTTGAGTGTCTGGAGTCTTGAGATGATGTTGGCCTTGAACACTTGAGAGCTGAAGAGATCTGAAGAATGCTTGAAAGCTTGATCTCTTCTTGATGAGTGTTCTTCAGAGTTCTTGTTGACAGAAGATTGAGAGAGTCTCTATGTATTGTGTTGTGTCCTCTACTTGTCAATCGTTATTCTCTTGTTCTTGTCTATATCTATCTGATTCAAAAACATTCTATCTTTTATTCTCTGAGTCTGAATAGGATAATACTCTGTCAAAGATAGCCGTTGGTCTGAATTAATTACAGCCTTAATTGCAAAATATGTTCTGAAGGAAAGTCCACTGATTTGTTCCTTGAAAAATTCCTTGAAACTTGCTCCAGAAGTAAATGAAAATGGCTGGCAGATCTTCTGAATTAAATGCAGAATAACTTCTATCTGATTTGAATTTGAATTCTGAAATATAACTGAAATCGTTGAACTGAGCTCTGCTATCGTCGAGCTGAGCTCAGCGAACTGGAAAAAGCAAGCAGCAAAGAAATCGTCGATCTGAGCTCAAAGATCGTCGAACTGAGCTCAGAGATAAGGATCCAGTGCAGAGCCAAAATCGTCGACCTGAGCTCAGCGATCGTCGAATGGAGTTCGACGATATTGAGAAGTTGAGCTCAGCGATCGTCGAATGGAGCTCGACGATCTGCAGAAGTTGAGCTAGACGATCGTCGACCGGAGTTCGACGAAACGTCGTGCTGAGCTCGACGATTTGGACTTAGTCTCTAGAAAAATTTGGGTCTTCAGAGCAGCTTCCAAACCTAGACTCCTGATCCCTTAGACTCAATTCTAATTGACCTATAATCTATACATACCAAAACATATTGGTATCAGAGCGAGGTTGGTTAAACATACCATACCTGATTGGTTGTACAGGCTAACACCTGAACCCCAAGATCCCAAACTAGATCCTTCTTTTGTTTTCTAGTATTAGATTTTGTCTGCACAAATCATGGCCCAGAACAAAGATTATGCTAGCACCAGACCTCCAGTGTGCAATCTGTCAAAGTTTGCACTTTGGAAAGCAAGGATTAGACTATATATGAATTCTATTGACGAGGACATTTTTAATTCTGTTTTGACAGTGTGTCCAAGACCTCCAGAAAGTACAAGCACAAATGCTGTTCCACCTCCATCAGGAACAGATACTGACATCAAAAGGTGGAAGGTAGCTGATGCCAAGGCAATGAACATTTTAGCTCAGACAATGTCAGATGACATATTTCAAAAAGTAGCTGAATGCAACTCAGCCAAGGAGATTTGGGACAAGCTTTCAGAAATTGTCTCTGGCTCAGCTGATGAGAGAAAGGACAGAAGATCCCATCTTATCTCCCAATATGAGAACTTCAAGAAGGGAGAAACAGAGTCAGTGGGAGACATGTACAACAGACTGAGTCTAATTGTCAGTGAACTGAAGACATTAGACAAAGAGATCTCACTAACGGAACTTAATGACAAGATCCTAATGTGCTTCCCCAGCACTTGGGATTCAAGAATCTGGCCAATTAAAGATGCCAGAAGCCTGAATGAGATCACCACTGAAGCCTTGTTGGGTAAGCTCAAATCTTATGAGCTACTCATCAAGAACAGAGAAGAAGAACAGAAGGCTGCTTCTCCAGCCACAAAAAGGGAGAAGACTATAGCATTCAAGGCAACTGAGGATTTGCCTGAAGAAAAAGGAACTGCCAATGATGAACTTCTCAGCCTGTTGGCCAAAAGATTTTATAAGATGGCCAGAAAGGATTTCAGAAGAAGATCATACAAGGATCAGGACAAGCCAAGGTATGACAAGTCCATTGGCAATAACAAAGATATTATTTGCTTTGGTTGCAGGAAACCAGGGCATATGGTTCCTGACTGTCCAGAGAACAAGAACAAGGACAGAAGGGACAGAAAAGAAAGAAGAAAGGAGAAGGACTTCAAAAGGAATGGAAGTAGCAAACCTTCCTCCAGCAGAAATAAGCACACAAGGAAAGGATTTGTTACTGAATCCTGGAGTGAGACTGAAGAGGAGTCAGAAGCCTCTTCCAGCTCAAGTGATGATGAGGATGATGCAGAGGAAAAAGAATTATGCATGATGGCAATCAATGCCTCACAACACAACTCAGAGGAAGAGGAGTCAGAGTCAGACTCAGAGACTCAACCTGAAGAAGATCAGGTAATCAGCTCTTTTGATTTCACTTCAGAAGATTTTAAACTTGAATTTAAAGCACTATGTTTAGACCTGCTAAAGTCTGAGAAAGAGATCATCTCTCTCATAAATCAATTATCTGAACAAAGTGGTTTAAAATCAGAGAACCTCAAACTCTCTCAGGAGTTGGAGAACCATAGGGAACAGATAGCTTCACTGAAAAGTGAACTCTCTGAGGCCAAGAAGCTTGAAGAATCTCTCAATGGGAGAAGCATCAAGCTGATGGACATCACAAGCACAGTGAACTCAAGATTCAACAGTACACTGGGCTTGGGTGCCTCATCCAGCCAACCTATTGTTCTAACAACCCCTATCAAGTTCATTTCTGACAAGGGAAAGGGAGTTGTAGAGGTTGCCAGGAAAAATTCTGATCTGCCTCAGAAAACTAAAGTCCAGTACAAATCGTCGAACGGAGATCGACGATCGCCGAATGAAGATCGACGATCGCCGAACGCAGCTCGACGATCTCAGGACAAATCGTCGAACGCTGATCGACGATCTAAGCCAAGATCGTCGAACGCTGGTCGACGATCCCATATACCTGACCTCAGCCATAGTCGACCGTCGAACGGAGCTCGACGATCTGACCCAAGATCGTCGAACTCAGTTCCAAGATCGTCGAACAGAGGTCAGAGCTCTGGAAATGTTTTCAATGGCAAGTCAAAATTGAACCCTGAGGGTTCGTCATCCCAAACATTTAACCCTTATACTGAATGGATTTTACCTCCAAGGAGATATCATCCTGAAGGATATAAGAGTCAGCCAGGGATGTCTTTCATTTCTGAATTTAAAGGTTATCAACCTAGGCCCAAGGTAAACTGGGTCAAAAACAAGTGAATTGTTTAATGTGCAGGTGAAGACCTATCCAACATCTAACCAGCAATGGTATTTGGATAGTGGGTGCTCTAAGCACATGACAGGGAACAAGGACAACCTAAATTCCTTTAGAGCCAAGCTTGGACCCAAAGTTATCTTTGGTGACTCCAACTTTGGACAGACTAAAGGATATGGAGAAGTCCAGATTGGTTCTGTAACCTTCAAGAAGGTAGCATATGTGGAAGGACTGAAGCACAACCTAATCAGTATCAGTCAGCTATGTGATGAAGGCTACCAGGTGACCTTCAGCAAAACCCTATGCAAGATCAAGTCAGAGGACAACACCACTGTGTTGACAGGTAAAAGGAAAGGTAACATCTACCTAGTAGATTTTCTTTCAACTTCTATAGATATCTGTTTATTCAATTCAGTTTGTAGACCAAATGTTTTATGGCATAAGAGACTAGGACACCTAAACCTTAGAACTATTGCTAGGCTATCCAAGGACAATCTTGTTAGAGGACTACCTTCTGGCCCCTACAAGAAGGAAGGACTCTGCAAGGCTTGTCAATTAGGCAAGCAAACTAAAAACAGCTTTAAGTCACTTAATAAGAGTGATTCACCTAGGATACTGTATCTGTTACACATGGATCTATTTGGACCCATCACAGTACAAAGCCTAGGAGGGAAATCCTACACTTTGGTGATTGTAGATGACTTCTCTAGATTCACTTGGGTGTTCTTTCTAAGGAAGAAGTCTGATAACTTTAAATGTCTGACAGAGTTTCTCAAATGTGTAAAGATTGAGTTCAATACTCACATTGCCCTGATCAGAAGTGATCATGGGACAGAGTTTGATTCTCTTCTTATGCAAGAGTTCTGCCAGAGTGAAGGGATCAGGCATACTTTCTCAGCTCCTAGAACTCCTCAACAAAATGGGGTAGCTGAAAGGAAAAATAGAACCCTTATTGAATCTGCCACTACATTGTTGTCAGATGCTCATCTACCTCTATCCTTTTGGGCAGAGGCAGTGAACACCTCCAACTATGTGCTGAACAGGAGTCTGATACATAAACTGAAGGGAAAGACTCCCTATGAATTACTCAAAGGGAAGAAACCTAAAGTTGACTATTTCAAAATTTTTGGTTGCATTTGCTATATTCACAATAATGATAAGAAACATCTAGCAAAATTTCAAGCCAAAGCTGATGAAGGAGTGTTTCTGGGATACTCCATGATCAGCAAGGCCTATAGGGTATATAATAAATCATCATTGAAAATTGAGGAATCTGTTCATGTTTCTTTTGATGAAACTAACATGTCTTTCAAGGAGAAGATTTCTTCTACCATAGAACCTTTGCAGGAACACTCTCTAGTTGAAGATATGAACAAGCTACAGGTTGCTCAAGAAGAAGAAAGCAGTGAAGATGAAAGCAATGCTCAACACATTGAAGCTCCATTTGAAGAGCCAGTTGTTGTACCACAAGAGGAAACAACAACACAGGTTGGTGAACAATCAACACCCCCTGTTGATTTAGTAACATCAAGAGACCATCCAATTACCCAAATAATTGGAGAACTCTCAGCTGGTGTGCAAACCAGAAATCAGGTCAACCAAAACCTGTTGCACACCTGCTTCCTTTCTCAAATTGAACCTCAGTCCATTCAAGATGAAGAGCAAGATCCACACTGGATCATTGCAATGCAAGAGGAGTTGCATCAATTTGAGAGGAACAAAGTATGGGAACTAGTGCCAAAGCCAAAGGATCATTCCATTGTTGGAACAAAATGGGTATTCAGGAACAAACTGGATGATCAAGGAGTAATAATAAGGAACAAGGCAAGGCTAGTTGCCCAAGGATATTCTCAAGAAGAAGGAATTGACTACGACCAGACCTTTGCACCTGTTGCAAGATTGGAAGCCATCAGAATTTTTCTAGCTTATGCAGCTCACAAAGGCTTCAAGGTTTATCAGATGGATGTCAAGAGTGCCTTCTTAAATGGAGACATCAAAGAGGAAGTCTATGTCAGACAACCTCCAGGTTTTATCTCTCCAACTCATCCTGATTTTGTTTTTAGATTAAATAAAGCATTATATGGTCTCAAGCAAGCTCCTAGAGCATGGTATGAGACCCTAGCATGCTTTCTTTTGGAAAATGGTTTTATAAGGGGTAGAGTAGACCAAACTCTTTTTATTAGAACCCATAAGTCCCATACCCTACTAGTACAAATTTATGTAGACGATATCATTTTTGGTTCTACTGACTCAAAACTATGCAGAAGGTTTTCTAACCTAATGCATTCTAAATTTGAGATGAGTAGCATGGGTGAGCTATCCTTCTTCCTAGGATTGCAAGTCAAACAACATGCTGAGGGCATCTTTATTTCTCAAACCAAATATGCTCATGAGCTGGTTAAGAAATTTGGCATGTCTGAGGCATCTTGTATGAAAACACCCATGCCTACCAATGCTGTATTGGATGCTGATGAACATGGGAAACCTGTTGATCAGACAACATATAGAGCAATGATTGGCTCCTTACTGTATCTTACAGCTAGTAGACCAGATATAATGTTTGCTACATGCATATGTGCTAGGTTCCAAGTCAGCCCTAGAGAGTCACACCTCACATTAGTAAAAAGGATTCTTAGGTATGTTAAAAGTTGTCCAAATCTAGGTCTCTGGTATCCAAAAGATTCAGCATTTGAGTTAACTGGATTCTCTGATGCTGATTATGCTGGATGCAGAATTGACAGGAAAAGCACCAGTGGAACTTGTCAGTTCCTTGGTGATAGACTTGTCTCTTGGTTTTGCAAGAAACAAACATCTGTGTCAACTTCAACTGCTGAAGCTGAATATATGGCTGCAGGCAGTTGTTGTTCACAAATATTGTGGATTCAAAATCAACTCCTAGACTATGGTTACAACTTAGAGAAGTCAAAAATCTTTTGTGACAATACAAGTGCTATCTCCATAGCTCAAAATCCAGTCCTCCATAGTAGGACAAAACATATAGAGATTAGGCATCACTTCTTAAGGGACAATGTTGAGAAGAATAAAATTGAACTGCAATATATCCCAACTGATTTACAAAGGGGAGATATTTTCACCAAGCCCTTGGATGAAAAGAAACACACTTTCTTCCTAAATCAGTTAGGAATGTTAGATGGAGGAAGTCTTAAATAATACTCAAGATTTTGAAAGCTAAAAATTGACCAAGACTAGGCAAAATTCTGATTTTCCTTAGTGTCTAGGATTTTCTGATCTCTGAACTGCGCTCGACGATTTCCCCCAAGATCGTCGAACGGAGTTCGACGATTTCCTGAATCGTCGAACTGAGTTCAGCGCTCCTTTGATAGTATAGACTATCTCTTCTGGTCAACGATCGTCGAACGGCGCTCGACGATTTTGTTCCCTGAACGATCGTCGAACGGAGCTCGACGCCTTTCCAGATCGTCGAACGGAGATCGACGATCTTGGAGTCTCTTCAGATTCCTTTAGAAGCCTCGATCGTCGAACTGAGTTCAACGATCTTTCCTTTTCTGCGTCGAACCCTAATATAAAACTCTTTTTTCGCCGTCGTTCTCTCTTGCGCTTTCAATTTCTCTGCAAGAATTTTCTTCCCTCCAAACAGTTCTACCTTGGTCGTTTTGTTTGTTAAGTTTTTGCAGGTACCATGGCCGTTTCAGTTGCTGTACTCTCTGCAATGAAATTTGATGCAGGCTTTGACATCGATCTCGACTCCATCAACACAACCGATCAAATCTTCCAGGATATTCTCACTTTATTCAAAGATCAGCAACTGTCTGCCCTGATGACAACCAGAATCAAACTTGCATCTGATGAGATTAAAGAATGGGTATATACTGCCCACAACCTTGACAACAATACCATAGTTGGTTCTATTGGTGGCACCCAGGTACCTCTGACCCCAACAGTACTCACAGAGGTTTTTGGTTTAAGAAATGGTGAAGATTCTGCTGAACTCTCTGGAGATGAGTTCTCTGATATTCTTGCCAGGATGGGTCATCCTGAGGGGAACCCTAGCAAGCTGTTTAAAAGGAACCTGTCAGTGGAATACAGGTTTCTGGCTGATGTAGTAGGCAAGGTTCTCTTGGCCAAACATTCTGCTCATGACACAATCTCCAGATATCAGCTCTGCCTTATGGGAGCTCTGGTAGACAGAAAAAGCTTGAACTGGGGAGAAGTATTTTTTGATCTGCTGAAGAAAAAGCTCAACAAAACATTTGTGAACTTTGGAAGAATACTGGGAATCTTCCTCCAGGCTAAGTGCCCTACCCTGCTAGTCTCCTCTGGAGTGCACATCAATGCCTCCAAGAGACTCACCTGTGCCCTTTTTGGGAAATGGGACAGGCATATCTCCAAGCCCAGCAGGCCCTCTTCTTCTGCCCCTTCAGGCACCAGGACTCTAAGAGTCACTCCACCCCAGGCCTCTGCCCCTGCAGAGGACCTGCCTGCTGCTAGTGCTGCTGCTTCTCCTCCTCCAAGATCAACCCTACCTCCAGCTCCATCCACCACTCTAGCCTCATCCACCATTACAATCTCCAGCCCTTCTCCAACCTCAATTCCATCCCCAGCAACTACTTCATCCCCACCAGCAGACCACTTCCATCCCTTATTCTCATATCCCCCTCCAGATGTCACCTCATCCCCATCCATACCATCCTTCACACTTCTGGATGACTCCTACATGGATGATTCCCCCTCTTCTCCTTCAGACTTCCCCTCCACCTCAACATCCTTCCAAGATCTTCTCCACCATATTCTTGACCAACCATCCTTCACTCCATCCATCTCTATACCCTTGTCCTCCATCTCCACAATTCCCACACCTCAGCCCTCTATCCCTACACCATCCAGCCCTCCACCTCCAGCTTCCTCAGCCATCCCAATACCCTCTACCTCTGCTCCTCTCATTGAGCATGTAGATCTCCCAGCCCTTGCTGATCAGTTGTATGAGCTCCTTGCACCTAGGCTCTCTCTTCTCATGGAGGCCTCTTTAGCTCCTCTACAACAATCAGTGGCAACTCTCTCTGCCAGGCTTTCCTCTTTCCTTACTCCTCTAGCAGCACCCCCAGCAGTGTGCCTTGATGCACAGGTATCTGCATCCAGGCAGGGGGAGATGCCCTATGAAGCCAGCCTTCATGCTGCTGTTGCTGCTGCTGCTCCTCCTACTGTGTCTGCTTCTGCTACTGCTGCTACACCAGTACTAGCAATAGACCTAAGGTCTTTGCTGTCTGCTTTTGATACTGCTTACTTCTGCTGCCTCCCAGAGCCATATGCTGTCCAGCCTCCAGAGGTTCTTGCTGCCAAGTCAGAAGATCTGTCTAAGGCTCTGGTGCCCTTCTCTTGCTGTGACCCCAGAATCATTTCTGATTTTATTCTGTCAGTGACTGCTGCTTCTGATGTTACTGCTGCTGCTGCTGAAGACAATGTTGTATCTACCTCTGAAGTTATATCTGCTGCTGAAGTAATTGTTTTTGTTGAACTCTCATCCCAGGATATTTTGATGACAGAGGCTGTTGTTTTTGAGCCTGCTGTAGATGTTGTTGATTCTGAACCTGCTGCTGCCAACATTCCTGAAATCATCACTGTTGCCTCTACTGCTGCTCCAGTATCTGCTGTTACATCTGCTGCTTCTGTTACTCCTCCTGCTTCTGTATCTGTTGCCCCATCAGCTGCTGTTAAACTGAAAGAAGATTTGATGAAAAAGATTGATGCCTTGTATGATGCACAAAGTTCTGAATCTGAGGATTATAACACTGCTTCTGATGACTCATCTTCCACAATTGCAAAGAAAAGAAAGGCAAGAAGTAAGGCTTTGAAGAGAGTTCCTCCTGCCAAGGTCAGAGATGACAATGATGTTCCCTACTATATTCTGCACAATTGCCCAATCTCTGAGCATTGGATGCAATTCTCCAAGAACCAGTTAAAGGCTATGAAAAAGAAGAGGAAGTATGAAAAAGATTCCACTCAGTTCAAGCACCCTCATCCTCCTCCACCACCTCCACCTGATGCAGGTGCAGGTGGCAGCTCTGCAAGATCAGGCCCTGCTAGAAGCCAGGCTCCCTACCAACCTCATGCAAGAACATATCAAAGGGAAAGCCAGTCTAGGGGGTCTTACTCTAGAAGGGGAGGATATAGGGGAAACCAAAGAGAGACTCAGGTTTACTCCAAAGGACACTCCAGGCAGCATCCTTACTCTAGGGGAGGACATGTTTCTGCTGATACATCTTCTGGTCCTTTCCCCTATAAGCTCAAAGATACTGTGACTGCCAGGATTCCTCAAGATACTACTTCCAACAGGTATGAGCCACCTGTTCCATTTGAGGACCCTGAGAAAAATCCTATGGCTTGGACTGCAAGAATGAAAGAGCTGGCTGCCTTAGATCAGATCAAGAAAGCAAAAGAACAAGGGCTAGACACTTCCAATATCTCCACCATGTCAGAGCAAAGGCAGAAGGAATTAGAGAGATATGCTTCAAGCAAATTTTTTGATGCAGACAGGTACATGGAGTTGCATCCAGCTGCAGTGGTTCCCAGGACATCAAAGCAAATCTATTTGGGTGCAGCTGATGATACCAGATCCAAACAACAAGCTTTAGATCCTAACAGAGAAATTAAAATGGTAAAAGGCAAAGAAAAGGAATAACTCTGTAAGGTGATAATTCTTGGTTTCTCTGACTGCCTTCTGGACATCATGCTTTTATATATCTCTGTGATGGTTCTGCTCTGTGTCTTGCTTTTGTTGATTTTATGTTTTTCTGATTGTATGATGATTGTCTGATTTTCAAAGTCTGTAAATAGTTTTCCTAACCCAAATAGGGGGAGATTGTTGGAACACCCTATTACTAATTTGGGTCAGGATCACTATGTCTCTAGGAATTTATGTTTTGACCTTCTGTATAGATTATAGGTCAATTAGAAGGTCAAAACATAAATTCCTAGAGACATAGTGATCCTGACCCAAATTAGTAATAGGGTGTTCCAACAGTGTCCCTACCCGTGTTCAGTTGGTTCGTGTCTGTTACCGTGGCAGTTATATGTGACACGCCCCTGGTCACGGGCGTGTCAGGGAGCTGACACGGGCATGTTAGGTGAGACACGGGTGTGTCTTGGCCCGGGTGTCTTTTCTTTGTTCGACGATCGTGCGTCGATCAAGGCACACGGCCTGGGACACGGCCGTGTGCGGGGCCGTGTTCGGCCCAGGTCTGGGGAATTTTGTGCAGATCTGAGCCGTTCGTTTTCTTTAATTAAGATCCAACGGCCCAGATGGTTTCCTGCTATGTTAAGGCCTAGAATAGGGGAGTTAATCCTTCATTTCTCTCCAACCATTCTCTCTCTCAAGGAGTTGGAAAGAGGAGGAAGAAGGAAGGGATTCCGGCCGCCGGCGGAGCATTGAAGCACCATTTTGAGATCTGAGAGCGGATTCGTGGAGGAAAGTTCATTGCGAAGAGTTATGTCCATGTAGTTTTTCCATGGCGCCAAAGCGGACTACAAGAGTAACGATTCTCTACTTGAGCATGTGAAGCTCTTCCTTTCTGTATAGGGAATCCCTCTCCCGCGAGTGTGCGGTGAGTGCGTGGTGTTCCTTGGGGTTGATGTGAATAGTCCCCCTTGTGTTGCATATAGAGCCCGGAATTGTTAGTACGGGCATAGGCATTGTGTGTGAAGCCTACCCGGATGTGTATTGTCTGGATCGGTGATGTTGCATTTGATATGTTTTGCCGGAGAAGACTTCGTTCTTTGGGTTTTCGGGTTTCTACGCGGTAGATTGCAGCAGGGATCTTTGGAGGTTAGCTTCAAGGCGCACCTGGAAAACTGAGCGGAAACGTGTTCTGCTAACTTGGCGGTCAGGGAACCGGCCTTTAACATAACTGGGTTATGTGATTGTTTGGAAAAAATTGTTGGGATCCGAGAGAAGCTTGGCCCGCGCGTAGGACTTAAATTGACTAGGCGGCGTGAGCAACGGGCAAGTGGAATCGGGCCTAGGCTATGTGGTTCCGTGCGAGAGACCCGAAAAGGGGACTGGCCGTTGGAATTGTGGGGAGCCTTAGACGGTGGTCAGAAAGGCTAAATGCTCACTTGGTTGCCATCTTTGGGTTGGTGGTGAAGCCACGGAATTGACCGGATTCACCGTTAATGTGCCCTGAGTGCACGGGGTGTTTGGCCGTGCGAGCCTACACCTGTGGCGTAGTATAATTGTGCTTTATTGTTTTACTGGGCTAATATTATGCAGGGAAAGAGCACCGCCGTTCCGAGTAAGGGGCGCGGTCGTTATAATTTGGTCGGCTTTTGGCTGATCGTTGCTTTGTTTGCCACCGTGCGGTGGAATTGTGCTTGCAGGTGCTGCGGAGCGGAGTACCAAATAGCAAGTTGGAGCCCATGTTGCTGTGCTGGCCCTTGAAGGCCAAATAGAATAGTTGTACTTTACTTTTGTCATGTGTGGCCGGCCTGCGAGCCGATGTTTGTAAAACACTATTTTATTAAGTGAACTGTTATAAGGCCATAAGGCCATGTACCTTTTCAGTGTATTTGGGTTTCATTCATGTGGTGCGGATGTGGACATTCATGATTAATGGATTTAAATTTTGGGTTCTTTCAACTTTAAAAACTTCCGCTAGAATGCTCTGTGTAGGACGAGTAGTCTTAATTGGATGGTTTGAATATTCTTATGTAACCTTTCCGACTGTCTGTGGTATATGGCGTCGTGTTCCAGCTGGACCTTCTGTTATATGCCATGCGACGGATGGGGGTGTTACAATTTGGTATCAGACTTCTGGTTATGGTCAGGCTTAAATGAATTCATAGGCCAATTCTTTTAAGGGGTGGTGAGCACATGTGTATGTTATCGTTATAACATCAAAAAGAACCTATAAATGTCCACTTAGGAATGAAAAATATACTTGTTTTGTGGAATTTGAGTGTTCCAATGATTGCTTTTAGCAATTTGTTTGTCGTCTAATCGCGTGTCTTTACTACTATAGGCAGCTAGGAGCGGTGCTGGTCAGTCAGATCGTCCGCAATCAGCGGAAAGTAGTGCACCAAGGGACGTGCCTACAACACCTCCTTCAGCGGAAACCATAAGGATGGTGGCTGAAGCCATATTTGCAATGGTAAATGCCCAACCTGCAGGTCAAATGCATCGCGCACCTCCTATGAATGAGCAAGAATCGGTTAGGGCGGCAGAGCCGAGAGTGGTGGAGCGCGCAGTAGTTGATCTGGTACAGCCGAGGAGAGCTACGAAGAAGCAGCTTAAGCATGTAATGGGCTTTAATCCTCCGAGGTTCGATGGGGTTGGAACGCCAGCTCAAGCTGAGGACTGGCTCTCTTCGATAAAGAGGGTGTTGACAGCCACATTAACTGAGGAGTGGCAGAGGACCACCATAGCGACTTTTCTTTTGGTGGGTGAAGCGAGGCTGTGGTGGGATGAGTTGGAGTTTCCTCTCTTAGTGGGTAGGCAGCTTGCTGATGTGCCTATGGAGGAATTTTCAAGGTTGTTCCTAGACAGATTTGTACCCTCTGCTCAGAAGCTTGAAATGGAGAACCAATTTCTTGGGTTGACCCAGGGATCCAGAAGTGTGGACGAGTATCTGTATGAGTTCACACGGTTGGGTCGTTATGTTGGTGCTACATTTATGGAAGAAGAGAGGAAGACCAACCGATTCTATGAGGGTCTACGTGGCGACCTACAGTTACTACTTGTTGGGCCTAAGGCGCAAGGCTTCCTAGCCTTGGTCAATTCGGCCCGATCATTGGAGAAGGTTGCGAAGAAAGTTCAAGAGAAGAAGGACCCAGGAGAAAAGAAGTCTGAGTTCAAGGTGCCAAATGCAAATTCAAGTTTCCGCAGGTGGAACAAGAAGCAGAGGACTTCGAACTCAGCCCCTTCGGCTGATGCGTCGGGGGCAACTACAAGTCGAGTCCCAGGAGCTTGCTACAACTGTGGGAAGACGTGGCATTTTGCTCGTGAGTGTTGGAGCGGACGTTCAAAGTCTGAGAGGAAGTCTGGAGCGACTTATGAGGAGACAGGGAAGGCGGTGGAGTCAACCGCGTCCCATCATGCTCCAGCCCAGCCTAGAGTCTACAACCTTGGTCTGCAAGAGGCCATAAAGCAAGCGGACATGGTGACAGGTATGAGTTAAATTATAGTGGTTTAACTTTTATAGTTGTTACCTTCGTATTTGTTAGCTTACTTTTGTTGGTGCTAGGCTTTGTGTTGATCTTTGAGTTTCCGACGAGAGCCCTGTTTGATACAGGAGCATCGCATTCCTTCTTGTCCGAAAAATTTATATCGCGCATAGGGGTTCCGTCCTCGATGTCAAAGGACAAATTGGATGTGTTGTTGCCCAATGGGTGCTCAATGCGCGTGGATAGAGTCTGCGTAGTGAAGATTCGGATTGGAGACCAGGAGTTTGATTTGCGAGCGTCGCTTTTGCCGTTAGCAGAGTACGATGTGATATTCGGTATGGATTAGCTCTCGGAGCAGGGTGTATGCATTGATTTCAACCGTAAGGAAGTTAGGTTGGGTATGAACACTGATCAGGAGACTACTTTTGCGGGCATGAAGAGGTCGGGTAAGATTTTGATGCCATCCCTTCAGGTGATTAAGGCAGTTCGGTTTGGGGCAGAGCTGTTTGTCACTCTAGTGCAGACTTCGACGCCTAAGCCTAGTCTTGTCAGTATTCCTGTTGTGTATGAGTATCCTGATGTGTTCCCAGATGATCTCCCAGGAGCCCCTCTTCAGCGGGAGATTGATTTTACCATTGAGCTGGAACCGGGTGCCAAACCGGTGTCACGCTCTGCGTATCGGATAGCGCCAAGAGAGATGATAGAGTTGAAGGTGCAACTGTAAGAGTTGTTGGAGCAAGGTTATGTGCGTCCAAGTTCGTCGCCTTGGAGCGCACCCGTTCTCTTTGTTAAGAAGAAAGATGGGAGCTTGCGGCTTTGTATCAACTATCGGGAATTGAACAAGCTTACGGAGAAGAATAAGTATCCGATTCCGAGGATTAACGATCTATTTGATCAGTTGGTTGGGTCAACGGTGTATTCAAAGTTAGATTTGAAGTCCGGTTACTACCAGTTGAGGATAAGGGAGAGCGACATCCCAAAGACAGCATTCAGTACGCGGTTTGGGCATTACGAGTTCACGATCATGCCGTTTGGTTTGACTAATGCGCCATCCGTGTTTATGGATCTGATGAACAGGACGTTCGGAGAGTACCTGGATCGTTTCGTGATAGTATTTATCGATGATATCCTTGTGTACTAGCAGTGCGAGGAGGATCACTACAATCATCTACACATGGTGTTGGAGACGTTGAGGAGGAATCAGTTGTATGCTAAGTTCTCCCAGTGTGAATTTTGGTTATCCTCGATAGCGTTCCTTGGTCATGTTGTCAGTGGAGAACGGATAGCTGTGGATCCGGCGAAGATAGTGGCGATACGGGAGTGGCCTACTTTGACTACATTGGCAGAGGTCCGGAGTTTTCTGGGGCTTGTTGGCTACTACAGGCGCTTCGTAGAGAACTTCTCGCGGATAGCTCTACCACTCACGACGTTGACTAGGAAGGATCAGAAGTTTGTGTGGTCTCCGGAGTGCGAACAGGCTTTTGAAGAGTTGAAGAGGTGGTTGACCACAGCGCCTATTTTATGTTCGTCAGTTGGAACCGAAGGGTTCGAGATCTATAGTGATGCTTTGGGTAGTGGTTTGGGCTGTGTTCTGCTACAGCATGGGAGAGTGATAGCCTATGGTTCACGACAATTGAAGGCTCACGAGAGAAATTATCCGGTTCACGACTTATAGTTAGCGACCATGATATTTGCTCTAAATCTTTGGAGGCACTACTTGTACGGTGTGAAGGTCGATATTTACACCGATCATAAGAGCTTGAAGTACCTGTTGGACCAAAAGGATCTGAACATGAGGCAGCGGAGGTTGATGGAGTTCTTAGGGGACTACACTTTCAAGATTCATTATGTGCCTGGGAAGGGAAATGCAGTGGCAGATGCGTTGAGTCGCAGGACTCCGGCGCAGGACAACTGGTTATCGGTACATGATGAGAGATTGGTCCATGAGTTGGATTCTTTGGAGATATCTTGTGTCGACAAGCAGTCTAGTGCTGAGGCGAAACTATTTTGTACAGAGGTGCAGTGTGACCTAGCTGATAGAGTTCGGCGGGCTTTGGTTCAAGATAACAGCATGAAGCAGATCTTGGATGAATCATTGGATGGGTCAAATTCCCAGTTTGTTGTTGAGGATGGGTTGCTAAGGAAGTACGGTCGTCTATGCGTTCCTAGTGCGGATAATCTTCGAGAGTAGTTGATGTATGAGGCTCATCATACCAAGTACTCAATCCACCCGGGAAGCACAAAGATGTATAGAGACATGAAGAAATTATTCTGGTGGCCAGGATTGAAGAAGGATGTAGCACTTTATGTGGCCAAGTGCCGTACTTGTGCATTGGTGAAGGCGGAATGCCAGAAGCCCGGAGGTTTCTTGAAGTCCCTACCTATCCCAGAATGGGAATTCGACGACATATCTATGGATTTTGTGCATGGCTTGCCGAAATCGCAGAAGGGAAACGACGTCATTTGGGTGGTCATAGATAGGTTGACAAAGGTGTCGCACTTTATCCCGGTCAGGCAGGAAGATCCGGTGGAAAAGTTAGCCAAACTCTATGTGGAGAATATTGTACAATTGCATGGTGTGCCCCGCAGTATTGTTAGTGATCGAGATGGACGCTTCACGTCGAATGACTGGAGGTTGGTGCATAGTCTGTTGGGTACTAAGCTAAAGTTCAGTATAGCCTTTCATCCGCTGACGGATGGCCAAACTGATAGGGTCAACTGGACGATGGAGGACATGCTTCGCATATGCGTCCTAGATTTTGGAAAGCAGTGGGAATATCACCTATATATGGTGGAGTTTCCGTACAACAACAACTTTCAGGCAAGTATTGGAATGGCGCCTTTCGAGGCCTTGTACGGGAAAAAGTGTCGCACGCCATTGTCTTGGTTGGAGACGGGCGAGTCGAAGCTTTACGAACGTCAAGCAGTGGAGGATGCCACCTCAGTGATACGGACGATACAAGAACGGTTGAAGATCGCTCAGGATAGACAGTCAAAGTACTATAACGCCAAACATAGGAATGTGGAGTTCAATGTTGGCTACTGGGCGTACTTAAAAATTAAGCCGTTTAAGGGTGTCTCGCGGGTTCGACGCTTGAAGAAGTTGAGTCTGAGATACCTTGGACCATTTGAAATCCTGGAGCGTGTTGGCGAGGCGGCATATAGATTGAAGCTGTCGGCGGAATTGAGTGGGCTACATGATGTGTTCCACGTGTCGGTGTTGCGTAAGGCGGTGCAAGAGCCTTTGCAGATCATTGCGGACAATCAAGTACCGGTTGATTATGAGTTAACCACAAGAGTCAAGCCAGTACGTATTGAAGATGTTGCAGTCAAGTGACTACGCTCTTCAGTCCACGCGGCCTCCTCTGGCATTCTTCTTCCTTAGCCGCCAGCTTCCTTCTTGTACCCTTTATTGCCTTCTTGTAAAGGTGTATTAGCAAGTTGTAACTCTCGCTATTAATTAAAGGAAAGCTCGTCGCAAGAGTGGCATTTAAGCCGCGGCGGGCGAAGTCTGTTGTTTCCGCTGCTAGCGGCCCCCTCTATCTCCCTTCTTCCTAGCTCAGCTCAGCTCCCTCGGCAACTAACCTGCAAGCACAACCGTCATAGTAACCGTCTGCTCAACAGCTCCTGATCAACCTCCTTCTCTCATCAGCCTTCTCGGCTGCTCTCAGCACCCTCTCATCTATCCTCGCAACTCCTTGACAAGCGCTTGCTCCACTCTCGAGCACTCAGAAGCTTCCTTCCTTCCTCTTCCCCCGCAGCCTTCTTTCCTCTTCTCCACTCAGCTTGTGAGACCGAACACACCCCCTCCATGTTAACTAGCCCGTGCCATTTTCGCGCATCAATAATAGTGATGTCTGTGGACCCATGAGTTCTATGGCTAGAGGTGGGTTCTTCTACTTTGTAACATTTACTGATGATTTCAGTAGATACGGATATATGTATCTTATGAAGTGCAAATTTGAAACCTTTGAAAAGTTCAAAGTGTTTAAAAGCAAAGTAGAAAACCAGCTGGGTAAGAAGGTTAAAGCACTCTGATCTGATCGAGGTGGCGAATACCTAAGTCGTGAGTTATGTGATCATCTGATAGAGTGTGGTATTGTATCACAACTCACTCCACCTATAATACCACAGCATAATGGTGTGTCTGAGAGGAGGAATCGTACTTTGTTAGACATGGTACGGTCGATGATGAGTCATGCAGATCTGCCTATTTCCTTTTGGGGCTTTGTTCTAGAAACTGCTGCTTTAACATTAAATCGTGCTCCAACGAAAGTGGTTCTAAAGACACCATATGAGATATGGACTGGGAAGCATCATAGTCTGTCGTTCATTAAGGTTTGGGGTTGCAAGGCATATGTGAAACGTCAAATGCCTGATAAGCTGGAATCCAAATCAGATAAGTGTTATCTTGGGGGGTATCCTAGGGAAACCAAAGGGTACAATTTCTACCTACCGTCCGAGGGCAAAGTGTTTGTCGCAAGGACTGGTGTATTTCTTGAGAAAGAGTTCTTAAGTAGAAAGACAGCCAGGGTAGAACTTGAAGAAGTTCAGGAACCACAAACAGTGAATGAACCGGAATTGGAACCTAAGTTAGGACTACAAGTAGTTGTAGTTGGAGAACCTGCTCAGGAAACACAAGTTCCACATAGATCTAGTAGACCAAGATTTGAGCCTGTGAGATATGGACTTTTCGTGTCTCAAATAGGTAATGTGTTGCTTATGGATAATAGTGATGAGTCTGCAACCTACCATGAGGCTATGTGCGGACCGGACTCCGATAAGTGGCTTGAGGTCATGAAATCTGAAATGGACTCCATGTATGAAAACCAACTATGGACTTTGGTGGAACCACCTGAAGGGGTAAGACCCATAGTGTGAAAGTGGGTCTTCAAGAAGAAGACTGACATGGATGGGAATGTACAGACATTCAAAGGCCGACTGGTGGCAAAGGGTTTTAAGCAAATTCATGGTGTTGACTATGATGAGACTTTTTCCCCTGTTGTCATGGTTAAGTCCATCAGAATTCTGCTTGCTATTGCTGCGTATTATGACTACGAGATCTGGCAGATGGATGTCAAAATGGCTTTCCATAATGGGAACCTCCTCGAAGAAGTGTACATAACACAACCTAAGGGTTTTGTATCTCCAGGTGAAGCCACTAAAATATGCAAGCTGCAGAGATCCATTTATGGATTGAAACATGCTTTTCGAAGTTGGAATCTTCATTTTGATGAAAAGATCAAAGAGTTTGGTTTTATCAAGAATGAGTATGAACTTTATGTTTACAAATAGATTAATGAGAGCATTGTTGTCTTCCTGATATTGTATGTAGATGACATACTGTTGATCGGGAATGACAAACTGACCCTACAAGTTGTTAAGAACAACCTAGGGGACTACTTTTTGATGAAGGACTTAGGGGAAGCTACTTATATACTCGGTATTAAGATCTGTAGAGATAGATCGAAGAAGTTGCTGGGTTTGACCCAAAGTATGTACATTGACAAGGTGTTGAAATGGTTCAGCATGCTTTAGTCCAAGAAAGGATTCTTGCCCATGTCTCATGGTGTAAATCTCTCTAAGGACCAGTGTCCTAAGTTTTTTGAAGATAAGGACCACATGAAGTTGGTTCCATATGCTTCGGCAATTGGATCAATCGTGTATGCAATGTTATGTACTAGACCCAATGTCTCTAATGCTTTGAGCATTACTAGCAGGTATCAGTCTGATCCCGGTGAAGGTCACTGGATAGCCGTCAGAATATCCTCAAGTACTTGCGAAGAACTAAGGATATGTTCTTGGTATTCGGAGGAGAGGAAGAGCTTGTTGTAAGTGGTTACACGGATGCTAGCTTCCAAACTGATAGGGACGATTCAAAGTCTCAATCAGGTTTTGTGTTTTGCCTGAATGGAGGTGTTGTTAGTTGGAAGAGTTCCAAGCAGGATACAGTTGCCAATTCTGAAAGATGGGGTTAGACCTGATTTACTCTAGAGGGGGGTGAATAGAGTAATTAAAAATCTTTTTGTTGTTTTATAAATTAACAGAGTAGTAAAAAGATGATACCAAAATTAACAGAGAAAAGATAATCTAAGCTAAACTACCACAGCACAACTAGCCTAATCTATCGCAGGCATAGCAAGAACAATAAGAAAAAGGGCAACCAGACAACACAAGAAATTTTATAGTGGTTCCCCAACCTGGTTACATCCACTCTTCTACTACCATGATAGAAATCCACTAGTAGGTTTTGATCAGGTGACTGCCACCAATGAGCTTTTGATCAGGTGCTTAAAACCAAAATAAACTTTTGAAGGGAGTTAATAAACCCTTTATACAGAGGGGGAGAGAGATTGATGGTGTCTTCTCTTTCTCTATTCAACAGAGAAGACAAGTGGATTTGTTGTTGTCAAGAACTCATTTCAATATCACTTGGAGTCTTGCACAGGGTATAGGTCTTCAGTCTTCAGTCTTCAGCCTTAACTTAAAAATTATGTCCAGGAACTTCTGACTGATTTGAATATGTTGTCCTTGAAAGTATCCTGGAGTGAAGGTTGAAGAAGACTTTTGATTTGTAGTTGATGTTCTTCTTCTTCTTCTGTACAGTCAAGGAGAAAACAAATTGTTTTCTGTACGAGAAGGTTCTGAATGTTGTTGTTGTAGATCTTCTCTGTACGCTGAGAGCTCTGCCTCTCCTAAAGAGAAAAATCTCTTTTATATATTCAGTCATATTCTCCTTTGAATTTGAATTCCATTGCATTGAATGCTGACGGCCTGGAGAATTAAATACGGCTGGAGAGAATATTTTCATTAATGAGTTTCCCCAACTGTCCCATTAAAAAGAGCAAGTAATTAACCTGATGAAGACCATAATCAATGCTGCCACTAACGGCTATATTACGAGAATATAAGCATTAATTACTCAGGAATTACTGCTAGAGAATAAGGACAAAATGAGGAAAATTCTAAGTCTGGAACTGCACAGAAATCGTCGAGCAGAGAACAGATTTCGTCGACCTGAGATCAAAGTTCGTCGACCAGAAAAATCATGTTCGTCAACCTGAGAATTCGTGTTCATCGACCTGAGATCCAAGTCCGTCGACCTGAGTTCAGAGAACTGTATTCTGTGAATAAACTTGTAAATTATGTGGTCCAAGTTCATCGAGCTGATAATTTATCTTCGTCGACCTGAGTTCAGAGAAAGTATTCTGGACATAATGTGTTGAAGTTGAACTTCCAGGGTTAGTCGACCTGAGCTCGAATATCATCGAGCTCAACTCATAGAATTTACTCTGAGTTCGTCGAGCAGAGCACGACTTTCGTCGAGCTGAGTTTGACGAACGTCGAACTCAGATTCTGAACTTGATTTTCTTCTAATTCTTGAGTCTTCTGATGTCTTCTATTGATTGGTCCATGTAAGGTTGATTTTAAGGACTTAGCCTAAACCCTAAGGCACAAACATGACCCTGGCTATACATGGTGGGTCAATCATCCTATTTAGTGAACCTAACCCAAATTCAATTAGGGATCCAACAATCTCCACCTATTTGGGTGAGGTCACTAATACAAATGAAATAAATAACATTCACAAAGCAGGAAAAATATATCTGGCCGAAAAATTGAACCATACAGTAGATATTTACATAGTATCTTTGTGACAGTAAATAAATAAAGAGTTCAGACCAACAAAAACTAAACAAAATATATCATTTCTTTTTCTTCAGCTTTTCCTTTTGCTTGTCATCTTTCTTTTGGTCAGAAGGTTGTGTAAACTTGATTTCTCTATTTGGATTAGCTGCTTCCCTTTTGGACATTGTCATGTCAACAACTCCAATAATATTTAGATAGGTAGCTCTGGGCACAACAGCCTCTGGATGTATATTCATGTAAGCATCTACATTAAAGAATTTGTTAGCTTTTTCATACCTTTTTAATTCTTCATTTCTGTATTTAGACATTATTGAATATTGGGATGGATCTTTCCCTTCAGCTTTAGCTTTATTGATAATTGAAAATCCAACAAGTTCCTGGAACCTAGCCATTATAGAAGTTGTCTCAGTTTCTGGATCCATAAATGGTATGGGTGGAGACTCTGGCCTTTTTGGACTGTCATCTTTTTGTGTTTCAGGAGCTTGTTGTTGTTGCTATTGTTAATGTTACTGTTGCTGATGTTGCTTGCTGGAGGAATACCTCTGTTGGCTGCTTCCTTGAGGTGTTGAGGATCTACCATGATGTCTATGATAGGTTTGAGCATAAGAGGTAGACCTCTGAGAAGTGCTACCTGAAGCACCAGCAGCAGGTGGAGGAGGAGGATGAGGACCTCTCCAGTTTCTTTGAGGAGGGGGAGGAGAGTACCTCCGGCTTTTCTTTCGAGCTTTCTATTCATTCTTTGAGAGCCACATCCAAGCAGGCATCCCAGGATATGGAGTGATTTTTTGTAGAATGTAGTATGGAGTGTCATGTGTGGGATTTGGTTTGGGAGCAGCCTTTCTCTTCTTGGAAATCTCCTTCTTTACAGTAGAGATATCATCAGAGTCATCATCCTAATCTTCATCATCAGAAGATCCTTGAGGGTTATCATATAGATCATTAAGGTCTTTCAGAAGATCTTTAGAAATTGGCTTTTCAGCCTGAGGTTGTGCTTGAAATTCTAGAAGAACTGGAGCAACTGTTTCAGGAACAATTTCAACAGCTAATAAATTTTCAGACATTAACTTCTTTTCTTCTTCAATGTCAGCCATGATGATTTCATCTAAATCAGGAAGGGGACTGTCATCCATTTTGTATGTTGGAGCCGAAATAGCTTCTGAAGAAGAAGTGTCCTTGGAGGGGGATAGTACACTTTGTGGCTCTGTTACTGCAAGTCTGGCCTTAAGTTGCTTGGCAACTGTGGGGCTTATTGGTGCAGTGTATGGTACTATAGCCAAGGATTGCTAATGAGAAGAGCTGGGTAGAATATATCTATAGACAAAATTGAATAAATTTAATAAATAATTCAAGTTAACTGTGTGATTAAGAATATAATCACCAACAGTTTCAATTTCAGCTATAACTGGCACATCCATATCTATATCGGAATCAATTAAATCTATTATATTAGTAGGAGAGGTCGTTTCCTCTAAAGAATCTGACATCATTGAATCTGTTTTTGCTTCTGCTGCTGCTGCTGCCACTAGAACTTCTTCATCACTGAGCATCTCCCCCTGACTGGCTGCATGGGGTCCTGGAGCCAGTCCCCCAGAAGAAGGGACAGTGGATAGAGCAGCAATTTTGGCAGAGAGAGTATTGATGGAAGTAGTGAGAAGCGCTAGAGCATCAGCTAGAAGTTTATTAAGGGTGGGAGAGATGAATGCTAGTAGATCTTTAACAATCTTAGAGAAGTTAAGATAGAGGGATTCTGGAGCAGTGGAGGAGTATGGATTGTGATGACCACAATTTGAACAGACAGAAAATGCACTGGACATATCTGTGTATGTATAGTCAGGTATAGTAGAGGGAATGTCAGTTTGGATGAGTAGAGGGAAGGGAATAGAGGGATTTGCAGTTGTAGAAAGGGGAACTGTTGTTGTGGGGGAGGAGATGGGTTCCTGATGTGGAGAGGGTGGAGGAAACAATAAATTGAAGGTGTGGGAGGAGATAAATGTGTTTGGGTGTGTGACAGTTAAATGATGTGGAAGTGGAGATTGAGGTGGTGTGATGTGCGCAGGAGATGGAAGTGGAGTTGATGCTAGTGTGGGTTGATGTTGTTGGTGAGTTGGTGAGGTAAGAACTAGAGAGTGAATTGGTGATGGAGTTGGTGTGGGTAGATGAATTTGATGGTGTTGTTGTTGTGGTTGAGGTAGTGGAGAAGTAGGAATGTTGGAGGAGGAGGGAACTTCTTCTAGAGGTGGAGGAGCGGCTACGACGGCCCTAGTGCTCTCAGAAGTTCTTGAAGATAAGGAAGTCTTGGATGGCTTTGTGATTCTCCTCTCCCATCTGCCAAACATTACAGAGGTTAGCCTTTTGGAGGCATTTATGAACACTGTTGTGGAAACCAGATGTTCAGATGTCTTTTCTTGCAGAAAGATCCACAAGACCCTTACAAAACAGACCTCTTTCTTGTTGTTCTTCTTTTTAATCAAGTCAAATAATAACTTACCCCAGTTTACTCCTTTCTTTTCAACCACGGCACCCATCACCAAGAATTGGTGTCTGGTGATGTAGTCATGTGCTGTGTGTTTGCCCAGCAACACTTTCCCAACTACATCTGCTAAGAATCTATACTCAGCAGACAAGTTCTTCTTCAGCAGCTTGTTGGGGTTATCTCCAGAATGACCCATTTTAATCAACATATTATTATATTCCTCATTTTCCATTTCTATCTCTTCATCACCATTCATTAGACCGAAAATTTAGGTTAGTACAATAGGGGAGAGGGAAACTTGATTAACAGAAATTGTTCCTGTCATATTATCTTCTTCTGATGTTGTAGATGTATATACCAATTCTTTTATTTCAGTCATTGCAACCTTGATGCGGCGGGTCATGATGTTCTGCAGATTCTGCTCTGCAAACAGTTCCGGAATTTCGACAAAGATTGGGTCAGAATGTTGAATAGAGTCGAAATCAATATCGAAGCCCATATCAAATTTCATTACGGAAAGAGCGCTCGCCGGAATTGCCATGAGTTCACCTGCAAGAGAAAAACAAAGATCAAGTGCAAGGGAACTGAAAGCGTGGGATGGAGCTCGAAGAAAACCTAGATTTAAGGTTTTAAGAATATGAATCGGCAGACTCCGTTCGACGAAAAATAAAAAATCTTCGATCTGGGGTGGACGAAATATTTTATAGTCAAAAGAATTCGTCGATCTCAGTCAGAAGATGTGAAAACATTTCGTCGAGTTCAGTTCGACGAAAACATTCTGAAGCAAATTCGTCGATCTCTGGTCGACGAAAAGAGCTTCACTCACACAGAGTTTGTCGATCTACGTTCGACGAAGTTCTCTAGAACTTTTTCCAGTTCGTCGATCTCCGTTTGACGAACTTTGAAAAAATCATCGACCATAGACAGAAATTAAATTAAGGCTTCTCCATTTATCATACCAAGCTGATTTGTGAAGAACAGATGAGTTCTCTCATCCAAGGGCTTGGTGAAGATGTTTGTTCTTTGCAAATCAGTATAGATATAGACAAGATTAATTTTATTTTTGTCTACCCACTCTCTAATGAAATAGTTCCTAATGTCTATATATTTATTCATACTGTAATGGACTGGATTTTGTGCAATGGAACTTACACTTATGTTTTCACATAGTAGAGTTGATTTTTTTAAGTTGAACCCATAGTCTAGAAGTTGGTTCTGAATCCACAACATCTGGGAACAGCAACTACTAGCTGCTTTGTATTCTGCTTCAGCAATTGATATAGACACAGATGACTATTTTTTGCAAAACCAAGAGACTAATCTAGCACCAAGGAATTGGCATATTCCATAGGTGCTTTTCCTGTCTACTCTACATCCAGCAAAGTCAGCATCTGAGTATCCAGTTAACTCAAACTCTGACTCAGTGGGATACCAAAGTCCTAGACTAGGACAACTCTTTATATATCTCAAAATCCTTTTTAAGAAAATTAGATGAGATTCTTTAGGGTTCACCTGGAACCAAGCACAAAGACATGTAGCAATCATTATATCTGGTCTGCTTGCTGTAAGGTATAACAGGGAGCCAATAATGCCCCTATATAGTTTCTGATCAACAGGCTTTCCATGTTCATCAGAGTCAATTACACCATTAGTGGCTATGGGTGTTTTCTTTGCTGAGGCATCAGCCATCTCAAACTTTCTGATAAGCTCCTTAGCATACTTAGCCTAGGATATGAAGATGTCATCAGGTAGCTGCTTCACTTGGAGACCAAGGAAGTAGGAGAGCTGACTCATGCTACTCATTTCAAACTTTGAATGCATGAGGTCAGAAAACCTCTTGCATAGTTTGAAATCTGTAGACCCAAAAATAATATCATCTACATAAATTTGTACCAATAAAATTTGATCCTTATGGTGTCTAGTGAATAATGTTTTATCTACAATGCCCCTAGAGAATTTATGCTCTATGAAAAAGCTTACTAAGATTTCATACCAAACTTTTGGAGCTTGCTTTAGACCATAGAGAGCTTTATGCAATTTAAATATATAAGAGGGATAGGTTGGAGAGATAAAACCTGGAGGTTGTTCAACATAAACCTCTTCTTTGAGTTCTCCATTCAGAAAAGCACTTTTGACATCCATTTGATAAACCTTGAATTTCTTGTAGGTAGCATATGCAAGGAATATCCTGATTGCTTCCAACCTTACAACAGGAGCAAAAGTTTGGTCATAGTCAATCCCTTTCTCTTGCCTATAACCTAGAGCAACAAGCCTTGCTTTATTCCTTATGATGACACCTTGGGCATCCAGCTTCTTTCTATATATCCATTTATTTCCTATGACTGGGTAGTGTTTTGGTCTTGAAACTAAATCTCAAACTCTACATCTCTCAAATTGATTTAGCTCCTCTCGTATTGCAACAATCCAGTGGGGATCTTGCTCTGCATCTTTAATGGATTGAGGCTCAATTTGAGATATGAAACATGCTTGCATCAAGTCTTGGTTGAGTTGATGCCTTGTCTGTACACCAACTAACATGTCTCCAATCACTTGAGATATGGGGTGATCTCTAAGTATAACAAATTCAATGGGTGGAGTTGGTTGTTCAACAGCTTGGGGAATAAATTCCTCTTGTAGAATTATGTCAGCTATTGTTGGCTCATCACTAATTATAGTGTCTTCTTCTTCACTTTCTTCAGCACCTTGTGGAGAAGGATGACTAACTGCCTTATTGGTGAAGGTCAGTTCAATTAATTTCTCACACAAATCAGGTTCCTGCAAAGAATTATTGGTAGAAGAAATCTTCTCCTAGTAAAATTGTCGCATCTGCAAGTAATGTGCCTGCAGATTCAATCAGGGTTCTATTTTTCCTTTCAGTAACCCCATTTTGTTGAGATGTTGTAGGATCCGAGAAGCAGTGCCTGATGTCTTATTTCCTACAGAACTCTTGCATAAGAAAAGACTCAAACTCAGTACCATGATCACTTCTGATCAATGCAACTGGAGTAGAGTACTCAATCTGTATGTTCTTGAGAAAATCTGTAAGAACCTTGAAGTTATCAGACTTAGATCTCAAAAAGAAAACCCATATGAATCTAGAGAAGTCATCTACAATTACTAAAGTATAAGATTTCCCTCCTATACTTTGTACTGCAATAGGGCCAAAAAAGGTCCATATGTAGCAAGTACAGTACTCTAGGTGAGTCACTTTTATTTAATGATTTGAAACTGCTTTTAGTTTGCTTGCCTAATTGACAAGCCCTGCAAAAGCTTTCCTTCTTGTAGTGGCAAGAAGGCAATCCCCCAATAAGTTTGTCCCTAGATAGTTTGGCAATATTTTTCAAGTTAACATGACCTACTCTCTTATGCCAAAGGTCATTATTTTTAATGGTTGAGTTAAATAAACATATTTCTGATTTAGCTGACTGGAAGTTAACTATATAAATGTTTCCTACTCTACTGCCAGTCAATACTACATGATCATATAAAGAAGTAATAATGCAGGAAGATTTAGTAAATGATACCTGATACATTTCATCATATAATTGACTTATGGAGATAAGGTTGTGCTTCAGTCCACTTATATAAGCAAGATTCCTGAAGGTGACAGCTCCAACCTTGACCTTTCCATAGCCTTCAGTCTGGCCACAATTGGAGTCATCAAATATTACTTTTGATCCTAGCTTTGCCTTGTAATTAGTTAAGTTGGCCTTGTTTCCAGTCATATTCTTGGAGCAACCACTGTCAAGATACCATTGTTGATTAAAAGCTGGACAGCTCTTTACCTGTAAAGGAAAAGATTAGTGGTTCTTGACCCATGTTACCTTGGGTCCTTCTTTCTTTACATAGTTAAAACTGGAAATAAATGAATATTCAGGTTGACATTTGTATCCTAAAGTATGATATCTTTTAGGTAGAATTATCCATTGATTAAATTGATGACTAAATGTTCTTGGTTGGCTATAAGTTTTAGAAGAATTAAAATTTCTGTTATATTGAATTGCGTTCGACGAATTTTGGTGAGTTCGTCGACCAGAGTTCGATGAATTGGGATGAGTTCGTCGAACTACACTAAGAGAATGAGAGTAGTCATTTTCTGAGCCCCAAAATCATCGATCTCTGGTCGACGAACCATACTGGTTTTGTCAATCGTAGTTCAACGAAAAATTATAATATAAATCTACGTTCGGAGTTCGTCAACTGGAGTTCGACGAACTGTACACATTTCGTCGATCTGTGTTCGATGAAATCTGTTGAACATTGTTATTATTTGAATTTTTCTTCTTATTTTTCCTTTTCTTATTCTTAGATTTTAGTTCTGTTTGTTTATCACTATTACTATTACCCAACTTTTCCCTTACTTTTTCTGATGCAAATTTTATAGGCTTAGTTAGAATATTTTCTGAATTAGTGGGGGTTGACTTGATGATGCACCTAAGCCTAGTTTGTCATTTAATCTGACATTTACTGTGCTTATGATGTCCATCAACTTGATACTTCTCTTATTTAGGGATTCTTCAAGTCTCGTAGCCTCAGCTAACTCAGATTTTAATGAAATTATTTGCTCTTGAGCTAATATTAATTCATCTTTAAGTTTAAGGTTTTCTGAAACAAGGTTTTCCTGATCAATTAACTTCTCCGTAAGTGATTTTATTTCCTTTTCGGAATTTATCAAATCTATACACATGGATTTAAATTCAATTTTAAAATTATTAGAACTATAATCAAATGAAGATAGTACCTGATCAGCTTCAGATTCAGATTCTTCATTATCAGATTGTTCTTCAGCATCTGATGGGCTGCAAGAGGCATTGATAGCCATGAGGCAGACTTCCCTTGCCTTTGCCTCTTCTTCCTCTTCACTAGAGCTGGAGGATGTGGAGTCATCTTCTGTGTCACTCCAGGTTTCAGCAACAAAGCCCTTCTCCTTCTTTTTGTGCTTGTTGGAGGAAGGCCCGCTATATTACTGTCTTCTGGAGTCCTTCTTTCTTCTTCTTTCTTTCTTCTGATTCTCTTGACACTCATAGATAAAGTGTCCTGGTTTCCTGCACCCAAAACACACTATTTCTTTAGTGGGTATTTTATCATACCTGGGCTTATCATCCCACCTGGATGACTTTCTCCTGAGATCCTTCCTAGCCATCTTGTAGAATCTCTTGGCTAAGAGACTTAGGAGTTCTTCATTTGATGTTGAAGCTTCTGGTTCTTCAGCAGCTTTGAAAGCTATATTCTGCTCCTTTCTTGCTGGTGGAGTAGTTCTTTGTTCTGCATGTTGGGTACATTGGTCAAATGTACCTGATTTGAAGAAGCCTCACCCAACTCAATGATATACATCATAATGTATTTGATGTATGTTTGAGTTACTTGTGCAGGTTAGGTATTTACTGGACTGAAGCTAAAACTTTCTAAGTCCATGTGTCGACACCCAGAGGGAAAGTGTCGACACTTGAGAAAGCTTGTGTCGACACCCAGACAAGCAGTGTCGACACTTGGAGTCATTGTGTCGACACCTGGGATGAAGAGTCGACACCAGACAGAAAGTGTCGACACAAGGAGCTGTGTCGACACTCAGTGAAGAAGAATGCAGAGAAGCAGTGTCGACACTTAGCAGAAGTGTCGACACCTAGAAGAGCTGTGTCTACACCAGTATGTGTCGACACTTGGAGTTGTGTCGACACTCAGCAAAATTCTGCAGAGACTAAGTGCAAGTGTCGACACCTAGCACAATGTGTCGACACTTAACCAGAAGAGTCAACATATTAAGTATGTGTCGACACTCAGCACAATGTGTCGACACACAACCAAAAGAGTCAACACTTGAAGTATGTGTCGACACTCAACACAATGTGTCGACACACAACCAGAAGAGTCAACACTTGAAGAAAGTGTCGACACCCAGCACAATGTGTCGACACTCAGTTGAAGACTCAAAGAAAGTGTCGACACATGAAGCTGTGTCGACACTTAGCAAAGAACAGAAATATCTACAAAAATATTCTAAGTACAAGTGTCGACACTAAGGGAATGTGTCGACACTCAGCTGAAGAATCTATACTGAAGACTTGTGTCGACACCAAGAAGCAGTGTCGACACTTGACAGTTTCAACACATGAAGATGTGTCGACACAAAGGAGATGTGTCGACACTTAGAAGAATTTAACAAGTTACAGAAGATCAAGTACTTGTGTCGACACTCAATTCCAAGTGTCGACACCTGAATAAGAATCTGTGTCGAGACATACAAGGAGTTGTGTCGACACCTTGTAGACTTGTGTCGACACTTACACAGCATGTGTCGACACTTGTACTATAAGTGTCGACACTTAAGAACAGAAAGTCTCGACACTATCTGACAGTTAGAGAATTTCAAGAATTGACTGGATGACATGACAGCTGCCGTTCCAGCCGGTCTACAGCACTTGTCAGAGATCTCAGAAGTCAGTTATGAACCGGACCAGCCGGTTACCATGAAGAAGGCCTATAAATAGGCACAGACTGTTTACAGAAACTAATGTTGTTGTTGTTAAGAATTAACAGAAGAAGATTAAGTTCTGATTGAGTTCAGATTAATCTAAGAGATTTGTTCAAGTGGTTGCTGATCAAGTTATCCAAGTGATACAAATCAAGAAGATCGTGCTGTCCAACGGCAGATCTAAGAAGTTGGAGAGAGAGAGCTCCAATCAAGAATTCAGTCTTTGGAACTAGGCTGAGAAGAAGGATTCAGAAGCATCTGGATCTTAAGAAGCAGAGGTCAAGGAACAACTGCAGAGGATTCAGACTTATTCAGTTCTACTCAAGAAGCTTTGAAGGAAGCTAAGTCAGTTTGGATCTATCTGAGTTCTTCCAAGAACTCAGCAAGAAACTCTCAACTCCTCTCTTATTTTCTGAGTTGTTGAGTTATTTGTTGTAATACTATTTTAACTTGTAGGATCTTTGGATCTGAGTGCATTGTAAGCCTAAATTTATAAAGGCTGAGGGTAGGGCTTGATAGCCTGAGTGTAGGAGTTAAAGAACTCTGAGTGTAGGCCTTGATTGGCTGAGTGTAGGCCTTTGTGGCTGAGTGTAGGCTTTGGAGAAAGCTGAGGTGTAAGGCTTTGGGCCTGAGGTGTAGGAACCTATTTGGGTTCTGAGACAGTGGAGAAGTTTGGCCGAATCTAGTACACTGCTATATAGGCGAAGGGGGAAAGTGGATGTACCCATATCTTGGGGAACCACTATAAAACACTGTGTGCTGTGCTGTGTTTGTGCTGTGGATGATCTGTGTTTGTTTGATTATTACTGATTGCTGTAATAAACTAGTTAGAAATCTGTGATATAACTGTTTGGCTGCCAACAAAGTTAGAAAAGGATTAGGTCACCTATTCACCCCCCCCCCCCCCTCTAGGTGTTTAGGTACCATATCTTTCAAGTGGTATCAAATCCAGGTTACTCAAAACAAGGACTAATAGTCTAAGGAGATCCTGTTTGGCAGAAACAGTCTAAGTCAGAAAACAGCTTCAAGAAAATCAAGAACCATGGGTTCCTTTGAAAATCATAAAGAATTGGGTTCCATGAAATTACCTATTTGCAGAAAGGAAATTTTTGGGATCTGGAAAGAAAGGGTAAGGCTATTTATGGAGGCCTCAGACCCAAGAATCTACATCATAGTTAAGGAAGGGCCCTATGTGCCCATGAAGATTTCAGTATTGGATGCAAATCAGAGGACTCCAAAGGATTTCTCTGAGATGACCAAGGATGAGATTGTCCTAGCAACCATGGATGGACAAGAGAGCACAGAACATAATAGTTAGTGCCATTGATGATGCCACCTTCCAGAACTTAATTCACTATAAAACAGCAAAAGAGATGTGGGACACTCTTATAGTGTATATGGAAGGATCTGAAGAAGTTAGGCAAGATAGGAAGTCTTTGCTTAATCAAGAGTATGAGAGCTTTAGGCAAGGAAAGGGAGATAGCATCACTGAATGCTACAAGAAGTTCTATAGAATAGTTAATGAACTCATGTCATATGGAAGAGAGTTCACTAACTATGAACTAAATGACAAATTCCTAAGGTCCCTAACCAAAGATTGGGACACCAAGATCTGTGCCATAAGAGAAATGGCAAAGTTGGGAGAAATTCCACCTCCTACACTGTTTGGCAAGTTGTTGTCATATGAAATGCAGCTGACAGTGAGGAAAGAGGAAGAGAAATCTACTAGGACTGAGCACAAGGAAAGGACTGTTGCTTTCAAGACAGAAGTTCCCAGAAAATGCAGGACTAAGTCATCAACTCCACCTCCAGAGGTAGTTGAATCTGAGTCAGAAGAGTCTGTCAGTACAAAGTCTACAAGCAGTGAAAGTGATGAAGACTTTGCTGCCTTCACTAGACACTTTCAGAAATTCCTGAAGAAGAAACAGTGGAGGTCCAGACCATCTACTTACAAGGGAAAAGAAGTCTTGAATCAGGAGAAAAAGCCTTCAAAGAAGGACAGGAAAAAGACAAAGACAAGCAAGGCAACAGGATCAAAGATTGTGTGCTACTGCTGCAATAGACAGGGTCATGTCATTGCTGATTGTCCTGAGAAAAGAAAAGAATCCAGTAACAGGAAAAAGACTCACTTCAAAGGGAAGAAAGAGAAGTCTTTTGTTGCCAAGAATGAGAAGACTCTATCAGACATCTCTTCTTCAGAAACTGAGTCTGAGGCTGAAGCCTACATAGGACTATTTGCAGAAGAAGAAGAGGAAGACTTCATACAGATCTTGGAGTCAATTTATGAACAAGAAGACAGTCATTGCCAAGGACTAATGGCTTTGACAGAGAGTGCCAAGATCCTGGAGCAGCCAGGACCTAGTCAGGTACAAAGTCCAACTCTAAGTTCAGTTTCTTGTTCTAGTTCAGAATCAGAATCATCCTCATCAAATGATGGAAGTGGTTCTGAGTCTGAGGATGATATTCATCAGCTTATAGATGAATATAAGGTGCTGTTACAGGCTTACAAGAAAAGCAAGTCTCTTGCCAAAAGTCAGGCAAAGGAGATTGCTGATCTCAAGGCTGCTGCAACAGAATTTGAGAAGCAATTTGATCAAAAACTGAATGAGGTAGCTAGGCTGAAACATATTACAGTGATTCAGATGGGTACTATCACATTTAAGAATGATCAAATTAAGAAACTGGAGACAAATCTTCAGAAAGAGAGAGAACTGGTTGCAAAGTTTTCAAAGCCTAAATCAGTTCTACCTTTGATTGATGATTTTACTCATCACAAAGGTAAGGCTGGACTGGGTTTTGTTAAACCTGCCAGGACTGTTCAGGATCAGTCCAAGCCCAAGGGCAAGGTCCCAACATTCAATAAGTCAGCTTCAGTTAAGACAGCAAAGTCTGTACCTAAGCAAAGGTACAATAAGTTTGAATGTTGGTGTTGTGGCAAGGTTGGCCACTTTGCCTTGGATTGTTGGCACAATGCAAGTGCCAAAGGGAGTAGCAAGCTACCTGGTGGAAAGCCAGTAGGTAGCTGTGTCATGTTGCAAACTAACAATCACCAAGGACCCAAGTTTACTTTGGGTTCTAAGGTTCATTAATTTGTTTTGCAGGTGAATCCAAGTGGCCATACCCCAACATGGTACTTGGATAGTGGATGTTCCAGACATATGACTGGAACAAGGGGACTACTGAAGGACTATATTCCAATCAAAAATGGTCCTAAAGTGACCTTTGGTGGTTCTGAAAAAGGAATCATCAAAGGGTTTGGTAACATTTCTTCAAACCTTGTTACCATTACTCAAGTGGCTTATGTTAAAGGGTTGAAACACAACCTTATAAGTATAAGTCAGTTAAGTGATGTAGGGTATGACATCTCATTTGTTAAAAATGGTTGTCATATCAAGAGGTCAAGTGATCAAGAGATCATTTTGACAGGATATAGAAAGAGGAATGTCTACTGTCTAGACATTATGATTGAGAACAATGGTTCTCCTATTTATCTTGTAGCTGATGAGACAGTCTCTCATTGTGTCAAGTGGCACAAGAGGCTAGCTCATCTTAACTACAAGACTATTAGCAAACTCTTTAGCAAAGAGTTAGTGAGGAATGGTCCTCAAGTTAAGTGTGTCAAAGATGGTATTTGCTCAGCTTGTCAAAAGGGCAAGCAGACTAAATCCACCTTTAGAAGCATAGATAACAAAGATGCTGTGAGGTGTTTATACCTCTTGCATATGGATCTATTTGGTCCAATGCCAGTTCACAGCTTAGGTAGGAAGGTCTATACCTTTGTAGTTGTTGATGACTACTCAAGGTTTTCCTGGGTGTTCTTCTTAAGGCAGAAATCTGAAACACCTAGTGTCTTCTACAGCTTTGTCAAGCAAATTCAGAATGAACTAAATAGTACTGTGGTCAAAATTAGAAGTGACCATGGTACTGAGTTTCAGTCTGAAAGCATGACAAAACTATGTGAAGACTTTGGGATATTTCAAGAATTCTCTTCACCTAGAACACCTCAGCAAAATGGCATTGCTGAAAGGAAGAATAGGACCTTGATAGAGGCTGGTAGAACCCTACTTAGTGATACTTCACTGCCAGAATATTTCTGGGCTGAAGCAGTTAACACTGCATGCCATGTGATAAATAGGGCTACCATCACTAAAAGGCTAAACAAGACCCCCTATGAAGTAGTGAAAGGCAGGAAACCAAACCTATCCTATTTTAGGATCTTTGGTTGTAAATGCTTCATACTTAACAATGGGAAGTCTTACTTAACAAAGTTTGCTGCCAAGTCCCAAGAGGGAATATTTGTTGGGTACAGCAATAATAGTAAGGCTTATAGAGTATACAACTTGACTACACAAGTTGTTGAGGAATCAGTGCATGTAGTTTTTGATGAGACAAAACTTATTAACAATGAGTTGTCTAGCAATGTATGCAGCCCCACAGGTCTGACAAAGAAATTAGACAAGCTTACTATAGAAGAGATGCCTACTGCAAGACAGCAAGTAGAAGGCAATAGCAGTTGTCCAGGGGGAGAACTACATGTGCCAATAGCTGAAGAAATACAAGAAGTACAGCATGATGCAGATGCTGAAGAAGTTCAACCTGAAGTTAGGATGCCACCAGCCAACAGGCATCTAAGAGATCATCCAGTAGAGCTGATTATTGGAGATCCAAGACAAGGAGTTCAGACAAGGAGCAGAAATCAGAATGCTGCAGTATATTCTAGTTTTCTGTCTCAAATAGAACCTAAGAAATTTGAAGAAGCTATACAAGATCCACAGTGGACTGAAGCTATGCAAGAAGAACTTAATCAGTTCAAAAGGTGCAAGGTTTGGGAACTGGTTCCTAAACCTAAAGACCACAATGTTATAGGAACTAAGTGGATCTACAGAAATAAGTTAGATGAACAAGGGGTCATCATTAAGAATAAAGCAAGACTGGTTGCAAAAGGATATAAGCAAGAAGAAGGTATTGATTTTGATCAAACCTTTGCCCCAGTAGCCAGACTGGAGGCCATAAGGATGTTCTTGGCCTATGCAACCTATCAAGGATTCAAGGTTTACCAGATGGATGTCAAGTCAGCATTCCTAAATGGTAATTTGAAAGAAGAAGTCTATGTGGAGCAGCCATCAGGTTTTGTTGATCCAACTCAACCTCATTATGTTTATAGACTTAGGAAAGCTTTATATGGGTTAAAGCAAGCTCCTAGAGCTTGGTATGAAACCCTATCTAGTTTCCTCATTGAGAACAAGTTCTCAAGGGGGAAAATAGATAAGACTCTATTCCTTAGGGAATCTAGAGGCAAAGTCATACTTGTCCAAATATATGTAGATGACATTATATTTGGGTCTACTGAAAGCAGCCTTTGCAAAAAGTTTGCAAAACTTATGCAAGGTCAGTTTGAAATGAGTAGTATGGGAGAGCTGAAGTTTTTCTTGGGTCTCCAAGTTAAACAGACTGAAAGTGGTTTGTCCATTTGTCAGTCCAAGTTCACCCTAGAACTCATAAGGAAGTATGGTATGGATTCATCCAGCACCATGAAGACCCCTATGGGGTCAAGTATGTCTCTTAGCAAGGATGATGCAGGGAAACCTGTGGATGAAACCTTGTATAGAGGGATAGTTGGCTCCCTATTGTACTTAACTGCTAGTAGACCAGACATCATGTATGCTACATGTGTTTGTGCCAGGTATCAAGCCTACCCCAAAGAGTCTCACTTGACTGCAGTCAAGAGAATTTTGAGATATCTAAAGGGCACTCCCTATCTAGGCCTATGGTACCCTAGGAATGGAGACTTTGATCTAACAGGTTATTCAGATGCAGACTTTGCAGGATGCAAAGAGGATAGAAAGAGCACTACAGGAACCTGTCAATTCCTAGGTGGAAGACTAATTTCATGGAGCAGCAAAAAGCAGACTAGTGTGGCTATCTCCACAGCTGAGTCAGAGTATGTGGCTGCAGGAAGTTGCTGTGCTCAACTTCTGTGGATTCAACATCAGCTAGAGGACTATAGATTTCAGGTAAGTAGAACTCCACTTTACTGTGATTCTACAAGTGCTATTTCAATAGCTAATAACCCTGTATCACATAGTAGAACAAAACATATTGAGATTAAATATCACTTTCTTAGAGAACATGTAGAAAGAGAAGATATTTCACTTGAATATGTTAAAACAGATGAACAAGTAGCTGATATGTTTACTAAGCCACTAGAAGAAGCTAAGTTCAATAGATTCAAAATTGAACTAGGTATGATAAACTTAGACTAAGTTTACAGACTAGAAAATTAACTAAGTAAAAAGGTGTCGACACATAGACAAGTCTATGTCGACACAGAATAGTGGTGTCGACACTTCAGGAAAAAGGTGTCGACACATCTAGGAATGTGGTGTCGACACTTCAGAATGTCAGTGTCGACACATGACAAGTAGGTATCGACACATCCAATGTGGTGTCGACACTTAGGTTTTACTCAGAATTTTTCTAAGTAAAGTCTCGACAGTGTGTCGAGTTATGTTGTGTCGACACATAACCAAGTGTCGACACATAATATCTGTTGACTAAACTTGTGTCGACACATGTGTGTCGAGACATTATAAATCAGTGTCGACACTTATTGCCAGTGTCGACACATGTTAAGCTAGCTGTCCCGCCTGTTCACCTTCAAAATCAGAAAGGTATAAATAGGGTTCTGTCTCTGATTGTCGACACGCTTTCAAAGTTTCGAGACCAAAACTCTTGTGTCGACATTTCTCTTTTCTCAAGACAAATTCTCAAACCCTAATGGCTCCCAAGCTCTAGGAAAACGTCAACGAAGGCTACGAACTTGTGCGCGGCGCATTCGACGATGGCGATCAAGATATCAAGTCAGTGGTTACCCTAGTCAGCGATTCAGGACTAGAATACTTGGTTTCAGAACCAACCAAGATATGGAAGAAGAAAGTGCTTGAATTCCTTACTGGAGCAACTGTGGATGACTCTGGATACAGAATCAAATCCAGAGTGCATGGAACCAAGGTCAAGGTATCACCCAAAAGTCTGAGAAAGGTACTTCAGCTACCTAAGACTCAAGAAGAAGAAGAATTTTCTACATCCAAGACCAGGGAAGCTTTGGTCTGGTGTGGTCTTGATTCTAAGATGAAGCTAGGTTCTGTCTTTAACAGAAAAGGCATGAACAGTCAAGGAAAATTTCTGTCAGAGATAGTGGGCAAGGTCATTCTCAGTAAACCTGGAGGGCATGACATGGTGTCAGCCTCAATGTTCAATATCATGACAAGAATTATCTTCAACCTAAAAACAGATTGGTCAATGGTTATCTATGAGAAGATAAAGGAAAGTCTGAAGAAGCCCAATCTGGGCAGAATACTTAGTCTCTACCTGGCTGGTACAATACCAGAGGTAATGAGCACTGCTGCAGGTAGCAAAATCAACCACATGAGAAAGATGGATATGAGGATCTTTTCAAGGTGGGAAAGAGTGTTGTCCAAGGAAGTGGCAACCCCAGAAAAGCCTGTATCTGCAAAAGAAATTCCTCCTAAGAAGAAGAGAAAGACTGTGCAAGTGGCACAAGAGTCCTCAAGCAGTTCTGAGAGTGAAGAACAGGTGGTGTTCACACCTGATGATCAGGAGGAAGAGACAGTAGTCAAGTCTCCTGCTCCTCAGGAGACTGCTGAGATCCAGGGGGAGCTGCCTCAAGCTAGCCCCATCCATAGGGATCACAGCCAGGGGGAGCTTCCAGCAGTAGAAGAACCATCTACTCTGGACAGTGAGCAAGCCACCATCATTATTCAAGAGGTACTCACTGACTTAAAAACTTTAGAATATCTTATAGAAGATGCTGATTTGTCTGATGTTCCTCAGCAAATTCAGCTACCTAGCCAAGCTCCAGATGTTGTTCTTGAAGACACATCTGCTGTTGTGCAAAATGTTCCAGATACTACTCAAGTAGTTGAAGAACCAAGTACTTCTCCTGCACAGTCCCCTCATGAATATACAATGGAAGATCTGTTTCTAAATCTAGATCAAGATGATTTTGCCATGGACAAGAATGCTGCTGCTGAAGATAAGAATGCTACTACTGAGGGGGAGCACATGGAAGTTCTGGAAGAGCCTATTAGGCTGGAAACTGAGCAAGCACCTGTTGTGCAAACTGAGAGGCCTGAGAGCCCTAAGAATAGAGTTGATATTGCCAGCACCTCTGCCTCTGAAGATGAGGAAAGTGCTAGGGCCAAGAAGAAGAAATTGTTTGTATTCAAAAGAAGAAGTCAGAGCTACAAGAAGGCTCTACAAACTGTTGCTCAACACTCCTTAGTCACACAAGCTCCATCACCTGATTACAGTGCCTTAATGGTAGCCATGCAAATCAAGCTGGATGAGCACAGGAGAGCCATAGAGAAGTATATTGATGAAGGACAAAAGTCTTTACAATTTGATTTAGCTCAAGATATAAAATCAATAAGGTTTGAAATGAACCTGAACAAAAAAGAAATGACTGACTGCTTCCACAAGGGTGGGAATGCAATAGTCTATTTGGCAACTCACCAGGAGAAGATCAAGACTCAAGTAGATGATATAGCATTAAAACAAGGGTATGTGCTGGAAAATCAGTTAAGAATGAATGATAATTTAACTGCCTCCCACAATGCTATAGTCACTGAATTAAAGAATAAGTCTGCTGAACCATCTACATCTGCTGATGCTGCAAAGGCTGATTTTGATAAAATCTTTCAAGCTGAGATTACTGCTGTCAAAACTGCTATGCAAGATTCCCAGAAAGCAATCTCTGAACAACTTACAAAGCTTAAACCTTACTTTAAGGATGGCATCAGGTACTTGGACAGTCAGATTAGATTTCAAAAGGATGATGTAAGAGACCATGTGGCCCAAGAAGTCATAAAGGGGGAGAGAGTATTAGTCAAGGCTAGCTCTGACCATGCAAAATGGATATCTAACTCCATCAGAGCTACTCTAGGCTATCCTCCACTCTGTGATGATGATAATGTTGCTGAATCAGGGATTCAAAGTGCATATCTTGGAGGTGAGCAACCAGAGGTAGCTCAAGTGATTTATCCACCTCCAGATTTTGAAATGATTCATGCATATGTCAGCACAATGTATAGCCCAACTGCAGGAAAGTTAAATGTTGTTCTGGAAAAGGTTGTTCAACCTATTACTGCAGCTATGCAAGAGGTTTTGGACAAAGAAGAAGAGACAAGGTTGTCAAAGAAGAGGTTTAGGGAACAAGCTGAACTAAAGCCAGATTTTTGAACAATGGAGCCCTACCTCTAGGAATATAATTCTAACTGCCTGGAAAGCTGGCAAAGACAACATGAATGACAGGAACAAGTGGTTCTCAGAAGCAGAATGGAGAAAGCATGAGATCAGGCAGGAAGCCATTGTCCAGTATAGAAGAAAGGCTAAGTTAGGAAAGCTACCTCCTACTGCAGTGGAGCCTAGCAAGTACTTTCCTAAGCCCTATCATTATTTTGAGAGGCAGAAAATCAAGGCTGAAGAACAAAAGAAGAAGGACTCAAAAGGCAAGAAGCCTGCTGATGCTGAGCCTACTGCTGCTGCTGTCAAGGCTAAAGTCAAATCTGGCAAAGGAATTGTTATCCAAGAACCTGATCAGAAATAGATTAGGAATTAAACTTGATGCTTGTTGTAATGTTTTAAGTGAAAAACATTGTTGTACATCATTGAATATATATAAGGAACAATATTGGAACAATATATAATAAATATATTTCATGGTTGTTCTGAGAAGCATCTATTTCTTATTTGATTCTGCAATGCTGAATGTGTATACATGTGTGAATTTCTACATGTTTAAGTTTACCCTGTTGAAATATACCTGCTTTACATCATTTTATAATTTTTAATTATGAGTGGTGTATATCATTGACTAAGGGTTATGACTTCTCCAAATAGGGGGAGATTGTTGGGTACATTGGTCAAATGTACCTGATTTGAAGAAGCCTCACCCAACTCAATGATATACATCATAATGTATTTGATGTATGTTTGAGTTACTTGTGCAGGTTAGGTATTTACTGGACTGAAGCTAAAACTTTCTAAGTCCATGTGTCGACACCCAGAGGGAAAGTGTCGACACTTGAGAAAGCTTGTGTCGACACCCAGACAAGCAGTGTCGACACTTGGAGTCATTGTGTCGACACCTGGGATGAAGAGTCGACACCAGACAGAAAGTGTCGACACAAGGAGCTGTGTCGACACTCAGTGAAGAAGAATGCAGAGAAGCAGTGTCGACACTTAGCAGAAGTGTCGACACCTAGAAGAGCTGTGTCTACACCAGTATGTGTCGACACTTGGAGTTGTGTCGACACTCAGCAAAATTCTGCAGAGACTAAGTGCAAGTGTCGACACCTAGCACAATGTGTCGACACTTAACCAGAAGAGTCAACATATTAAGTATGTGTCGACACTCAGCACAATGTGTCGACACACAACCAAAAGAGTCAACACTTGAAGTATGTGTCGACACTCAACACAATGTGTCGACACACAACCAGAAGAGTCAACACTTGAAGAAAGTGTCGACACCCAGCACAATGTGTCGACACTCAGTTGAAGACTCAAAGAAAGTGTCGACACATGAAGCTGTGTCGACACTTAGCAAAGAACAGAAATATCTACAAAAATATTCTAAGTACAAGTGTCGACACTAAGGGAATGTGTCGACACTCAGCTGAAGAATCTATACTGAAGACTTGTGTCGACACCAAGAAGCAGTGTCGACACTTGACAGTTTCAACACATGAAGATGTGTCGACACAAAGGAGATGTGTCGACACTTAGAAGAATTTAACAAGTTACAGAAGATCAAGTACTTGTGTCGACACTCAATTCCAAGTGTCGACACCTGAATAAGAATCTGTGTCGAGACATACAAGGAGTTGTGTCGACACCTTGTAGACTTGTGTCGACACTTACACAGCATGTGTCGACACTTGTACTATAAGTGTCGACACTTAAGAACAGAAAGTCTCGACACTATCTGACAGTTAGAGAATTTCAAGAATTGACTGGATGACATGACAGCTGCCGTTCCAGCCGGTCTACAGCACTTGTCAGAGATCTCAGAAGTCAGTTATGAACCGGACCAGCCGGTTACCATGAAGAAGGCCTATAAATAGGCACAGACTGTTTACAGAAACTAATGTTGTTGTTGTTAAGAATTAACAGAAGAAGATTAAGTTCTGATTGAGTTCAGATTAATCTAAGAGATTTGTTCAAGTGGTTGCTGATCAAGTTATCCAAGTGATACAAATCAAGAAGATCGTGCTGTCCAACAGCAGATCTAAGAAGTTGGAGAGAGAGAGCTCCAATCAAGAATTCAGTCTTTGGAACTAGGCTAAGAAGAAGGATTCAGAAGCATCTGGATCTTAAGAAGCAGAGGTCAAGGAACAACTGCAGAGGATTCAGACTTATTCAGTTCTACTCAAGAAGCTTTGAAGGAAGCTAAGTCAGTTTGGATCTATCTGAGTTCTTCCAAGAACTCAGCAAGAAACTCTCAACTCCTCTCTTATTTTCTGAGTTGTTGAGTTATTTGTTGTAATACTATTTTAACTTGTAGGATCTTTGGATCTGAGTGCATTGTAAGCCTAAATTTATAAAGGCTGAGGGTAGGGCTTGATAGCCTGAGTGTAGGAGTTAAAGAACTCTGAGTGTAGGCCTTGATTGGCTGAGTGTAGGCCTTTGTGGCTGAGTGTAGGCTTTGGAGAAAGCTGAGGTGTAAGGCTTTGGGCCTGAGGTGTAGGAACCTATTTGGGTTCTGAGACAGTGGAGAAGTTTGGCCGAATCTAGTACACTGCTAGATAGGCGAAGGGGGAAAGTGGATGTACCCATATCTTGGGGAACCACTATAAAACACTGTGTGCTGTGCTGTGTTTGTGCTGTGGATGATCTGTGTTTGTTTGATTATTACTGATTGCTGTAATAAACTAGTTAGAAATCTGTGATATAACTGTTTGGCTGCCAACAAAGTTAGAAAAGGATTAGGTCACCTATTCACCCCCCCCTCTAGGTGTTTAGGTACCATATCTTTCACTGCAGCTTCCCTAGATTTGATCAACTGCTCATAAGATTTCAGCTTTCCCAGGAGAGATTCTGTGAAAATCTCATTAAGACTTCTAGCCTCCTTGATTGGCTAGATCCTAGAATCCCATGAGCTTGGGAAGCACATTAGAATCTTGTCATTCACCTTATTGAGAGAGATGTCCTTGTCCAAGGTCTTCAATTCACTGATAATTGAACTCAATCTGTTGTACATGTTGCCAACAGATTATGATTCATCCTTCTTGAAGTTCTCATATTGGGAGATGAGAGTTGATCTTCTATCTTTTCTCTCATCTACTGAACCAGCAACCATCTGGTTGAGAGAATCCCAGATTACTTTTACAAAGGTGCACTCAACCACCTTTTGGAATATGTCATATGACATAGTCTGAGCCAATATAATCATGGCTTTTGCATCTGCAATCTTTGCTTTCTTCTGTGCTCCACTCGGGTGATGGAACATCATGAGTGGTAGATGTTACTGTAGATATAGATGTTGTAGGTTGAGGAGGACCTATCAAAATGGAATTGTAGATGTCCTCATCAATTGAATTCATATACAGACTTATTCTTGCCTTCCAGATAGCAAATTTATTTAAATTACAGACTGGAGGTCTGGTGCTTGCATAATCCTTGTTCTGTGTCATGTTGTGAACTAAATAAACCTAAGTTCAGATCTAACACAAGATCTTTTGGTTCAAGGGTTAGCTTGTACAACCAAGAGAACCTGGATCTGATACCAATTGAAAGATGGGGTTGGACCTGATTTACTCTAGAGGGGGGTGAATAAAGTAATTAAAAATCTTTTTGTTGTTTTATAAATTAACAGAGTAATAGAAAGGTGATACCAAAATTAACAGAGAAAGGATAATCTAAGCTAAACTACCACAGCACAACTAGCCTAATCTATCATAGGCACAGCAAGAACAATAAGAAAAAGGGCAAGCAGACAACACAATAAATTTTATAGTGGTTCCCCAACCGGGGTACATCCACTCTTCTACCACCTTGGTAGGAATCCACTAGTAGGTTTTGATTAGGTGACTGCCACCAATGAGCTTTTGATCAGGTGTTCAAAAACCAAAATAAACTTTTGAAGGGAGTTAATAAACCCTTTATACAAAGGGGGATAGAGATTGATGGTGTCTTCTCTTTCTCTATTCAATAGAGAAGACAAGTGGATTTGTTGTTGTCAAGAACTCCTTTCAATATCACGTAGAGTCTTGCACAGGGTGTAGGTCTTCAGTCTTCAGCCTTGACTTAAAAATGATGTCCAGGAACTTCTGACTGATTTGAATATGTTGTCCTTGAAAGAATCCTGCAGTGAAGGTTGAAGAAGACTCTTGATTTGTAGTTGATGTTCTTCTTCTTCTTCAGTAAGGTCAAGGAGAAAACAAACTATTTTCTGTACAGAGAAGGTTCAGAATGTTGTTGTTGTAGATCTTCTTTGTATGCTGAGAGCTCTGCATCTCCTGAAGAGAAAAATCTCTTTTATATATTCAGTCGTATTCTCCTTTGAATTTGAATTCCATTACATTGAATGCTGACGGCCTGGAGAATGAAATACGGCTGGAGAGAATATTTTCATTAATGAGTTTCCCCAACTGTCCCATTAAAAAGAGCAAGTAATTAACTTGATGAAGACCATAATCAATGCTGCCACTAACGGCTATATTCCGATAATATAAGCATTAATTACTCAGGAATTACTGCTAGAGAATAAGGACAAAATGAGGAAAATTCTAAGTCTGGAACTGCACAGAAATCGTCGAGCAGAGAAAAGATTTCGTCGACCTAAGATCAAAGTTTGTCGACCAAAAAAATCATGTTCGTCGACCTGAGAATTCGTGTTCGTCGACCTGAGATCCAAGTTAGTCGGCCTGAGCTCAGAGAACTGCATTCTGTGAATAAACTTGTAAATTTTATATTCCAAGTTCGTCGAGTTGATAATCTATCTTCGTCGACCTGAGTTCAGAGAAAGTATTCTGGACATAATGTGTTGAAGTTGAACTTCCAGGGTTCGTCGACATGAGCTCGAATATCGTCGAGCTCAACTCAGAGAATTTACTCTAAGTTCGTCGAGCGGAGCACGACTTTCATCGAGCTGAGTTTGATGAATGTCAAACTCACATTCTGAACGTGATTTTCTTCTAATTCTTGAGTATTCTGCTGTCTTCTATTGGCTGGTCCATGTAAGGTTGATTCTAAGGACTTAGCATAAACTCTAGGGCACAAACATAACCCTAGCTATACATGGTGGGTCAATCATCCTTGTTAGTGAACCTAGCCCAAATGCAACTAGGGATCCAACAGATTCTACTACTGAGGCCGACTATATTGCTGCTGCAAATGCAGCAAAGGAGGCTGTATGGATTAGGAAGTTCATCGGCGAGTTAGATGTAGTTCCTAGCATTGTTCGTCCTGTAGATCTCTACTGTGACAACAACGGTGCAATTGTACTTTATTTGGAACCTAGATCTCATCAGCGCTCTAAATACATACTCTGGCGATTCCATCTAATTCGAGAGATTGTCGATCGAGGAGATGTGAGCATATGCAGAGTTCCGACTGAGGAAAAAAATGAGGATCCACTGACAAAGCCTCTTGCACGGATAAAACATGATGGTCATGTTTGATCTATGGGCATACGATACATAAATGATCAACTCTAGTTTGAGTCTTGTGGATTGTATGTTTGTTAGCTGTATAATATTTCATTTGATGAATAAAAGTACTATATGCATTTCATTTTATATATTTTGGCAAGTTCTTTTATTATGAAATTATTTCTATTGTGATAGAGTACTTCAATTTAATAAATGCCCTTAGAGTGATTGTTTTCATAGGTCAAGTAGTGACTTGATGTGGGAACATATAATTTCAGAAGCTTCATTCTTAAAGATCCCTGGTCGTTGTATCATCTTAGAAGCTAAGGGCGATGATGATACCTTTAATACTAGCATGTGTGTTGACTGATGACCCGTCCTCACAGGTCATGATATTGTGATATCAAGTCATCGCATGGGTACTTGTTATGAATAAGTTGTACTGGACAGACCGACTGTGAGAATATGAAAGTAAGGGTTAGATCTGAAATACTCTAGAGGGGGGGGGGTAAATAGAGTATTTAGGGTTTATAAAATTTTTGCTAATTAATTCAATCTATTACTAGTACTGCAGAAATTAAATTAAAAACACAAGCACAACAACCTAGAAAGCACAGCCACAGCAAGAACAAAAGAAAAGAGCAACTCAGACAACACAAGAATTTTATATTGGTTCACCTAAACTTGGGTACATCCACTCTTCTACCACCCTGGTAGGAATCCACTCAGGTTTTTGATCAGATGACTGCCACCAATGAGCTTTTGATCAGGTGCTCAAAAACTAATCTTCAAGTCATTTGATCAGGTGACTTGCAACCAGGAATAACTTTTGAAGGGAGTTAAGAACCCTTTATACAGTGGGGGATGAGAGAGAGATTTTTTCTTCTCTTTCTCAGATACAATTGAGAAGACTCTAGTGGAAAAATGATGTCAAAACCTTGCTGTGTAACAGCCCATTTTTCAGTAGGCAAAGTTTTTGGGGTGACACGGCCTGGGACACAGGCGTGTCCCAGGGCGTGTCCTGCATTCGACATTTGAGTCCTGCGGTCGACAAAATTTGGTCGATGATCGTCAAGTGCTTAGGACACGGCCTGTGATATGGGCGTGTCACAGGGCGTGTCAGCGCGGTCGACGAATTCATCCCGACGAATTTGAGCTGGGGCGTGTCTCGTGCCGTGTATGGGCACACGTCCTAATACACGGGCATGTCACAGGCAGTGTGAGTCTCGGGTGATTTTGAGATTTTTCAGCCTGATGAACACGGCCACAGACACGGGCGTGTCTGAAGGCGTGTCGGGTGACACGACCTGTGACATGGGCGTGTCATATGCGCGTGTCACTGGATTGGATGAGTCAGTTGAGCACCGCTTGAGGCACACGGCCTGGGACACGGGCGTGTCACAGGCCGTGTCAGGCAAATTGTGCTTTTGTGGCAAAATCGTGGCCGTCCGTTCTTTCAGCTGGGATCCAATGGCTGAGCTACCTCCCTGTTTCCTTAAGGCCGTGGATGAGAAGGGAAATCTCATTTGCATTTGGTCTTCTCTTTATACATTCCTAGTGAGAGAAAGGGAGAGGAAGAAGGAGGATGAGGAAAGGGGCTGGTCACCGGTGCTGCTGCAGTTTTCCGACGAGAGATCTAAGGCCGGCGTTGCAGAGGAAATGCTTTTGCGGTTCTTTCTAGCCAGATAGGCATTCAAGCGGATATCCTACTCATTTCATAGTCATGTGAAGGCTTCCTTTTTGGCATATGTTTGTGATTCCCCCACCAAAAGGTGGCTGATTTTGGGAGTCTTTGGGTTGATTCGTGGAATCCCCTTTGTTGGCATATAGATCCAGAAATGGAGTATGGAATAGGCATGCTGTGTGAATCCCATCTAGACAGATTGGTCTGGATTGATGATGTTGCATACGAACCGGAGAAGACTCCGTGATAAACGTGTAGTTTAGGAGTCGATGGGTTAGACCTGTGAAAGGAAGTAGCAGGAAGTACTGGAGTGGTAGTCTAGGAAAATACCCATATAATACTTATGTTGCTTGTACTATTGGGTTCGACCTGTGAAAGGAAGTAGCAGGAAGTACTGGATTGGAATTCCAGGAAATACCCTTTGTAATGCTTAATGTTCATAGGAAGTCCACCTATGAAGAGAGTAACAGGAAGTACTGGCATGGTAGCCAGGAAAGACCCCTGATATTTGTGATATTTGCGGTGTCAACCTGCGAAGAGAGTAGCAAGAAGTACTGGTGTGCTCAGGAAAGACCTGCTAATGTTGTGAGATGAATTGGTGTAATAGAAATACCCAGGCTTGAATGCCAGAACACGATCGGTGAGACCTACGTGCACCTTTATTTAGCCGCGAGTACGTCGTACTCGGTGATGGCTAGGCAATTTGAGCAACAGTGGGTGGAGGATCCAACCTGTGTTATTTCCATATGACGTGAGACTAGAAGGTGAGGTCTGTTGGACCGCATAGCAAGAGTCTTAGGCCTAAGTGTTGTGATACAATGGGGGGCTACGGGCCAATCCCGGTTCACTAAGACTATAAAACTTCGACTGCACACCATGGAGTAAATGCTCAAGTGAGTTGTCGTTGGGTTGTGACCCTGATACGGTGGTGGGCAACTGATTTGCCAGTACCCCAAGAATGTGCCCTGAGTGTCCGGACCGTTGGGCCGGGTGGCTGACGGTTGTGATGGCATGTGTGCGTAAAAGCACATTAAATGAGATATATAGCCATCCTTGTGATATGTTATTCCTGCAGGGAAGATTACCGCTGCCCCGAGAAAAGGGTAGGGTCGTTATAATTTGTTCAGCTGAATGCTGACCGTTGCCTTTGTTTGCCACTGTTGGGTGGATTGTCCCTGTACAGGTGCTGCAGAGCCAAGCGGGACGAAAAAGGGCTGATGTCCATGCTGCTTTAGCTGCTGCTGCTGTTAGCCCTCGAAGGCTAATGTGGATAATGTTATGTTTTCTTGTGATGTGGTCGGCCTGCGTGCCAATGTTTGGGCCACTGTTTGAAAGCCCTGTAAGGCCATAATGCCAACTCTTTATGTGATTTGTAAGACATTCCTATGATATATAAAATGTGGAGTTTTTATATGTTGGACATTCAAGTGTGGAGTTCAAGTGTAGTGTTATAGGCTTCGGCTAGAATTCCTTGTGTTAGGTACGCTACGCTACTCTGGTATCACTCCGTAGCTTCATCGTCTATTTTGTGGTATATGTTGTGGTGCCCCGGTCGGACCTTCTAGTATATATTATATGAACGGATGGGGTTGTTACATTTTTGGTAGCAGATCACGTGTCTGTGCAAACCACATTAACATGTTTGAACTCCTGAATGTCCATGATAGGAATGCAAATTCTTGTGTTGGAGGAACCTGCGCGTTCCTATTTTGTGTTGTTTGCCTCTGTAAGGCCGCTAATGTGTGTGTCTTGTCCCCTTAGGTGACTCAGAGTGGTGCGGGCCAATCGGAGCCCCAGCATTCGGATGAAAGTATGACACCAACTGAGGTGCCTACACCTCCGCTGTCTACAGAAACTGTGTGATAAATTGCTGATGCTTTGTTTGTCATGGTTCAAGGACAGCAGGTTGGGCAGGCGCAAGGGTAGGCGCAGCCGGCCGTGAGGCCAGAACAGGTGTAGGCGAGGCCAGAACCTATTGTGGCTGTGAATCCTCGAACCGCTGAGAAGTAGTTGAAGCGGTTTATGAGTTTTCACCAGCCGACGTTCTCGGGAGTAGGAGCTCCTACACAGGCTAAGGATTGGTTATCGCTCGTCAAGCGGATCATGACGGCGATTGGAACGGAGCAGCATCAGAAAGTCACCTTAGCTACCTTCCTTCTTGAAGGAGAGGCTAGATTATGGTGGGACGAGATGGAGCTGCATCACTTGGCGGGTCGTCCCTTAACACAAGTTTTGATGGAAGAATTCTCTCGACTCTTCCTAGCAAAGCACCTTCTTACGGCTCAACGGATTGCCATGGAGAATGAATTCCAAAGGCTGACGCAAGGTGATGGAAGTGTTGACGCGTACCTGCATGAATTTACACGCTTAGGGCGGTATGCGGGTTCGATATTTGCTGATGAGCAGAGAAAGACAAATAGGTTCTACGAAGGACTACGGGATGAGTTGAGATTCCTGCTTTTGAGTTCCGCGAACCAAGGCTTCCAGGCATTAGTTGACATTGCGTGTGCACTGGAAAAAAACATGAAAAGGGTGCAGGGGAAGAGGGCATTGGCTGTGTCACAGCCGGAGTTTAAAGTGCCCCGACCGACGAAGTCATTTTATAAGAAGAAATGGGGCAAGAGGCCCAAGACGGCGGGACAATCTCCTTCTTTCATTGCATCGGGAGCAACGTCGGGGGCCACCTCAAAGCCGGATACTCGTACGTGCTTCAATTGTGGACGGGTGGGGCATATAGCTCGAAATTGTCGGTTGCCGCCAAAGAGTGAAAAGAAGGAGGGAGCGTCATATGCGGAAAAAGGAAAGGCGGTGGTGGAATCCTCTACCTCTCAGGCGCAGCCCCGGGTCTACAATCTTGGCCTGCAGGAGGCCATCAAGCAGAGTGACGTCGTCACAGGTACGAGTTACGTTTTTTCGTATTATATTGCTTGTATGTTTTGCTTAATACATATATGTATGCGGCTTGTGTGTGTGACATGATTGTCATAGGTTTTGTGATGATTTGGGACACGCTAGCGCGAGCACTGTTTGATACAGGTGCTTTGCATTCTTTTCTGTCTCGCGAGTTTATAGCGCGGCTTGGAATACCTAGTCGTGTGAAGACAGATAGCGTCAGAGTGGTGTTGCCGAATGGCTGTTGGATGCTTGCGGATCAAGCTTGCGATGTGGCAGTCCAAATAGGAAGTCGGGATTTCAGTTTAGCTGCATTTGTATTGCCGATATCGGAATTCGACGTGATATTTGGTATGGATTGGCTTGCGGAGCAGCATGTCTTGATTGATTGCCAGTCCAAAGAAATCACATTGGGCCAGAATACCGAACAGGAGATAATTTTCGCGGGTATGCGAGGATTGGGCGGGACGTTGTTGTCTGCACTCCAAGTCTTGAAGGCTGTGCGGAAGGGTGCGGAGTGCTACTTCGCCCTAATTCAGGCTGTTGAGCCTAAGGCCAGTGTGGGTGATGTTCTGATTGTGTCGGAATTTGCAGATGTGTTTCCCAAGGATCTCCCTGGGCTACCACCCCAGCGTGAGATTGACTTCACGATCGATTTGGTGTCAGGTGCGAAACCTGTAGCCCGCTCGCCATATTGCGTCGCGCCTAACGAAATGACGGAGTTGAAAGTCCAACTGCAGGAATTGATGGAGCAGGGTTATATACGCCCAAGCATGTCTCTTTGGAGCGCCCCTGTGCTTTTTGTGAAGAAGTAAGACAGTGGCTTGCGGTTATGTATTGATTACCGCAAATTGAATAAGCTGACCGAGAAGAGTAAATATCCGATTCCGCGGATTGATGAGCTGTTTGATCAGCTAGTGGGATCGTCCGTCTACTCGAAGTTGGACTTGAAATCTGGTTATTACCAATTGAGAATCCGGGAAGAAGATATTCCCAAAACCGCATTTGGAACAAGGTACGGGCACTACGAGTTCACGATCATGTCGTTTAGGCTGTGTAATGCGCCCTCGGTCTTTATGGACTTGATGCACCGAATATTCTGCGAGTACCTGGATCTATTCGTAATAGTGTTTATTGATGATATCCTGGTGTACTCCAGATCAGAAGCCGATCATGAGAAACATTTGTGGTTGGTGTTGAATACATTGAGGCAGAATCAGCTCTATGTCAAGTTCTCGAAGTGTGAGTTTTAGCTATCGTCGGTGGCTTTTCTGGGCCATGTGGTAAGTGGAGCGGGCATAGCTATGGATCCAGCGAAGATAAGGGCCATAGAAGAGTGGCCAGTGTTGTCTTCAGTGGCCGAGGTCAGGAGCTTCCTTGGACTAGCAGGCTACTACCGAAGATTTGTTGCAAACTTCTTGCGGATTTCTTTGTCGCTAACCACGTTGACGCGAAAAGAACAGAAGTTCGTTTGGTCACCAGAGTGCGCGCGAGCTTTTAAAGAGCTGAAGATTCGGTTGACCACGGCGCCTGTGTTGTCATCGTCATGTGGTACCGATGGATTTGTAATCTACAGTGATGCTTCAGGGAGCGGCTTAGGCTGCGTACTTCTGCAAAATTGAAAGGTGATTGCTTATAGCTCACGCCAGCTGAAAGTGCACGAGCGAAACTATCTCGTCCATGATCTTGAGTTGGCGGCGGTGATCTTTGCACTAAAGCTGTGGCGACACTATCGTTATGGTGTGAAGGGGGAGATCTATACAGATCACAAGAGCCTAAAGTACATATTAGAGCAGAAGGACTTGAACATGCGACAACGAAGGTGGTTGGAGTTCCTCGCGGACTACACCTTTGAGATTCACTATACTCCCGGGAAGGGGAATGTTGTCGCGGATGCCTTGAGTCGGCAGACTCCGGCAAGAGCAACTTGGTTGCAGAGACATGGTGAACGTCTCATCCAGGAGCTGGAAGCGTTAGAGATTTCTTTTGTAGACCAGAATTCCATTGCCAATGCATGTTTGAACTGGACGGAGGTGCAATATGACCTTGCGGACTGAGTTCGACGGGCAACGGAGTTGGATGAAGATCTCCTACGCTATGCGAAAGCTAGGCCGGAAGGAAAGTTCTCCTGGAATGATGGTCTTTTGCGGAAAGAAGGTCGTTTGTGTGTCCCACATGTGGGTAAATTGAGAGAAGAACTGTTGTATGAAGCGCATTATACATCGTACTCCATCCACCCAGGGAGCACGAAGATGTTCAGAGATATGAAAAAGCTATTTTGGTGGCCAGGGCTAAAGAAAGATGTTGCTCTTTATGTGGCCAAATGCCAAATCTGTGCTATGGTGAAGGCGGAATGCCAGAAACCGGGCGGTTATTTGAAGTCGTTGCCAATTCTAGAGTGGAAATTTGACAATATTTCCATGGATTTCGTGAACGGGTTGCCGAGATCTCAGCGAGGGAACGATTCCATCTGGGTGATTGTTGATCGGCTAACAAAAGTGGCACATTTCTTACCGAACAAGCGAGATGATTCGGTAGAAAGTTTGGCAAAGCTGTACGTGGAACAGATTGTACGGCTTCACGGTGTTCCTCGGAGCATTGTGAGTGATCGAGATAGGTGATTCACGTCAAAGGATTGGAGGCTCGTTCACCAGCTGTTGGGCACGAAGTTGACTTTCAGTATGGCCTTTCATCCCCAAATGGATGGCCAAACTGAACGAACCAACAGAACGATGGAGGACATGCTCCGAATGTGCGCCCTAGATTTTGGAAAGAGATGGGAAGATCATCTCTACATGGTGGAGTTTGCTTATAATAACAGCTACCAGGCGAGCATCGGAATGGCACCGTATGAAGCTCTATATGGACGGAAGTGTTGTACTCCCTTAGTTTGGGTAGAAGCGGGCGAAGCTTGAGTTTATAATCGTAATGAAGTCGATGAAGCAAACTCAACCATTCGTGCTATTCGAGAGAAGCTACTCATAGCCCAAGATCGTCAAGCAAATTACTACAATGCCAAGCACCGGAATGTGGAGTTTGCGGTAGGCGATTGGGTCTACTTGAAGATCAAACCCTTCAAAGGCGTATCTCGGATTCGACGTTTGAAAAAGTTGATTCCAAGATATTTGGGTCCATTTGAAGTGGTTGAGCGAATCGGAGAAGCTGCGTATCTGCTAGCTCTTTCGGCAGACTTCGGTGGACTACATGATGTGTTTCACATCTTGGTGCTTCGGAAGGCCGTGAAAGATCCAGCTCAAGTGATCACAGATGATCGTTTACCGGTGGAGTATGGGCTAACAACGAGAGTTAGACCCATTTAGATCGAGGATCGAGCAGAGAAACAATTGTGGAACAAGACGGTCGGGATGATTAAAGTCCGATGGGACAATTGCGGCCGTGAGGAGCTTACATAGTAGCGAGAGCAGACCATGCAAGCGGAGTTTCCCGAGCTATTTTGTAACTGAGTGGATAGTGAAAATTTTGTTATAACATAAACGTTTAAAGTTATACTTTTGTTGGTTGCTTGTTACCTTCCTGTATACGAATTTCGAGGACGAAATTTCTTGTAGGAGGGGAGTGTTGTAACAGCCCATTTTTTAGCAGGCAAAGTTTTTGGGGTGACACGGCCTGGGACACGGGCGTGTCCTAGGGCGTGTCCTGCGTTCGACACTTGAGTCCTGCGGTCGACAAAATTTGGTCGACGATCGTCGAGTGCTTAGGACACGGCCTATGACACGGGCGTGTCACATGGCGTGTCAGCTCGGTCGATGAACTCAGCCCGATGAATTTGAGTTGGGGTGTGTGTCGTGTCGTGTATGGGCACGCGGCTTGAGATACGGGCGTGTCACAGGCCGTGTGAGTCTCGGGTGATTTTGAGATTTTTCAGCTTGATGAACACGGCCACAGACACGGGCGTGTGTGAAGACGTGTCGGGTGACACGGCCCGTGACACGGGCGTGTCATATGTACGTGTCACTGTATTGGATAAGTGGTTGAGCACCGCTTGAGGCACACGGCCTGGGACACGGGCATGTCACAGGCCGTGTCAGGCAAAATTGTGCTTCTGTTGCAAAATCGTGGTCGTCTGTTCTTTCAGCTGGGATCCAATGGCTGAGCTGCCTCCCTGTTTCCTTAAGGTCGTGGATGAGAAGGGAAATCTCATTTGCATTTGGTCTTCTCTTTCTACATTCCTAGTGAGAGAAAGGGAGAGGAAGGAGGAGGAGGAAAGGGGCTAGTCACCGGTGCTGCTGCGGTTTTCCGACGAGAGATCCGAGGCCGGCGTTGCGGAGGAAAAGCTTTTGCGGTTCTTTTGAGACAGCTAGGCGTTCATGGCACCGAAATGGTCTTCGAGGGTAACGACCTTTCTTCCTAGCCATGTGAAAGCTTCCTTTTTGGCATATGTTTGTGATTCCCCCACCAAAAGGTGGCTGATTTTGGGAGTCTTTGGGTTGATTCGTGGAATCCCCTTTGTTGGCGTATAGATCCGGAAATGGAGTACGGAATAGCATGCTGTGTGAAGCCCATCTGGACAGGTTGGTCTGGATTGGTGATGTTGCATACGAACCAGAGAAGACTCCGTGATAAACGTGTAGTTTAGGAGTCGACGGGTTAGACCTGTGAAAGGAAGTAGCAGGAAGTACTGGAGTGGTAGTTCAGGAAAATACTCGTATAATACTTGTGTTACTTGTGCTATTGGGTTCGACCTGTGAAAGGAAGTAGCAGGAAGTACTAGATTGGAATTCCAAGAAATACCCTTTGTAATGCTTAAAGTTCATAGGGAGTCCACCTGTGAAGAGAGTAATAGGAAGTACTGGCATGGTAGCTAGGAAAGACCCCTAACATTTGTGATATTTGCGGTGTCCACCTGCGAAGAGAGTAGCAGGAAGTATTGGTGTGCCCAGGAAAGACCCGCTAATATTGTGAGATGAATGAGTGTAATAGAAATACCCAGGCTTGAATGCCAGAACAGGATCGGTGAGACCTACCAGCGCCTTTATTTAGCCATGAGTACGCCGTACTCGGTGATGGCATGGTGATTTGAGCAACGGGGGTGAAGGATCCGACCTGCATTATGTCCGTCCGACGTAAGACCAGAAGGTGCGGTCTGTTGGAGCGCATAACAAGAGTCTTAGGCCTAAGTGCCGTGATACAATGGGGGGATATGGGCCAATACCTGTTCACTAAGACTATAAAACTCCGGTTGCACGCCATGGAGTAAATGCTCAAGTGAGTTGTCGTTGGGCTGTGACCCTGATACGGTGGTGCACAACTGATTTGCCAGTACACCAAGAATATACCCTGAGTGCACGGACCGTTGGGCTGGGTGGCTGACGGTTGTGATGGTATGTGTGCGTGAAAGCACATTATATGAGATATATAGCCATGCTTGTGATATGTTATGCCTGTAGGGAAGATTACCGCTGCCCCGAGAAAGGGGTAGGGTCGTTATAATTTGGTCAGCTGAATGTTGACCGTTGCCTTTGTTTGCCACCGTTGGGTGTATTGTCCCTGTACATGTGCTGGTGAGCCAAGCGGGATGAAAAAGGGTTGATGTTCATACTTCTTTCGCTGCTGCTGTTGTTAGCCCTCGAAGGCTAATGTGGATAATGTTATGTTTTCTTGTGATGTGGTCGGCCTGCGTGCCAATGTTTGAGCCACTGTTTGAAAGCCCTGTAAGGTCATAAGGCCAACTCTTTATGTGTTTTCTAAGACATTACTATGATATATAAAATGTGGAGTTTTTATATGTTGTACATTCAAGTGTGGAGTTCAAGTGTAGTGTTATAGTCTTCCGCTAGAATGCCTTGTGTTAGGTGCGCTACGCTACTCTGGTATCACTCTTTAGCTTCATCGTCTGTTTTGTGGTATATGTTGTGGGGCCCCGGCCGGACCTTCTAGTATATATTATATGAACGGATGGGGTTGTTACATGCTGCTGGGTGATAGGTCTTCAAACTTTTGCTTTGACCAGAAGAACTCCAGGAACTTCTTGACAGATAGATTGTTTGTTGTCCTTTAAAGAATCCTGGGATGTTGAAGGAAGAAGACTCTTGATCTTGAATGTATGTTCTTCTTCTTCTTCAGCTTGCTGTTCTTTTCTCTGGTCAAGGGCTAGGGTTTTTTGTCTCTTGACAGTGTTATTACCCTGTGAGCAATGTATTCTGTATATTCTCTGTGTCAGTTTTTATATTCTCATTTATTGCTATCTGTTCTATTCTTCTTCTGCCGAGAGAGATGAATAAAATCCCTTTTATATTTTCCATATAATTTCCCTTTGAAATTTGAATTCCTTTCTTCATTTAATGCTAACAGCCTGGAGAATATTTGCATTAATTGATTTCCCCAACTGTCCCATGAAAAAATGGCAAGCAATAATCCTGATGAAGACCGTAATCAATGCTTGCTTCTAACGGTAATATTCAGAGAATATTTATGCATTGATTACTCAGGAATTATTGCAATAGAAAAGAGACAGAGGAAGGGAAATTTCTAAGTCTGTAACTTTACAGAATTCGTTGAGCAAAATTTATTGATCTGTGTCCAGAGTTCGTCGAACAGAGAAGTCAAGTTCATTGAACGGATAACAGTTATTTGTCGAGATGAGATCTAAGATCATCGACCTGAGGACAGAACTGCTTTCTCTGGAACCTTGCCAACTCTGTGCATCAAGATCGTCGAGCTGAGAATATAACTTCGTCGACTGAATAATAGAATTCCATGTTTCTTGGACTTAAGTATGTTGAAGTAACGTGTCCAGAAATCGTCGACCTCAGAACTTGGTTCATTGACCTGAGAACTAGTTTCGTCGAGCTGAGAACTTCTAAATGCTACTTTGATAAATCTTGTCAAGACTATGGTCTAAGTTCGTCGAGCTGAGAAGGTGAGTTCGTCGACTGGAGTGTGATTCTGGACTTGGAAGACTTAGTTGTTTCTGGAATAAGATGTTGAAGTATAATACCCAGAGATCTTCGACTTGAGAACTGAGTTCGTCGACCTGAGAACTAAGTTCGTCGACTGGAGTTAAGTGTGAAGAATTCTGGACATGGAATGTTGAAGTATACTCTGGAATTCGTCGACCTGAGTTTCAAGTTCGTCGAGCTCCGCTCAGAGAATTGACTCTAATTTCGTCGAGCTGAGCACGACTTTCGTCGACCTAAGTTTGACGAACGTCGAACTCATTTTCTGAGTCTTTGAAATTTCTCTAAGTCTTGAGTTTTCGGCAGTCTGTTGATAGTTGGTCCATATAGTGTTGACTCTAATGACATGGCTTAGACTCTAGGACACATACATGACCCTGGCTATACATGTTGGGTCAAACATCCTAGCTTAGTGAACCTAGCCCAAATCCAACTAGGGATCCAACAATCTCCCCTATTTGAGTAAGGTCACTAATTACAGACTCACATTAATAACAAAGTAATAAAAAATATATCTAGCATGAAAAATTAAATGTGCAGCAGATATATATACATAGAGAGCTTTGTTTTAGAATATAAACAAGCAGTTTTTAGAATAACAGAAAGACTGAAATCAGTTTATAATTTATTTCTTCTTCCTTTGTTCCTTGTGCTTTTCCTCTTTGGCCTTCTCACCTGGCTGAGTAAACTTAATCTCCCTATTAGGATCTGCAGCTTGAGCCTTGGTCATTGTCATGTCAGCAGCCCCAATGATATTAAGAGATGTAGCCCAGGGCACTACTGCTTTTGGATGCAGTTTCATATAATCATCAATATTAAAGAACTTGTTAGCCTTAGTAAACCTGTTCAGTTCTTCCTTTCTGTACTTGGACATTGTAGAGTATTGAGAGGTATCCTTCCCTTCAGCTTTAGCTTTGTTAATCATGGAAAGGCCAACCAGTTCCTGGAACCTGGCCATCCTAGTTGTTGTAACTGTCTCTGGATCTTCAAATGGTATAGGTGGGGAAGCAGGTCTTTTGTGGCTTTCAGCCTTTTGATTTTCAGGGAATTATTGTTGTAGTTGTTGTTGATGTTACTGCTGTTTTTGATGGTGTTGCTTGCCAGATGAATAATGCCTTTGCTGGCTGCTTCCTGAAGATGAGGACCTACCCTGCTGTCTTTGATAGGTTTGAAACCGGGTAGTCCTTGGAGTTGAAGAACTAGAAGCACCGGCAGCTGGTGGAGGAGGAGGAGGGGGGTCCTTTCTGAATCTCTGTGGAGGATGAGAATATCTTTTGCTTTTCTTCCTTTCTTTCTGTTGATTCTTGGACAGCCACATCCATGCTGGCATGCCCTTATAAGGTGTGATCTTTTGAAGTATATAGTATGGTGTGTCATTTGCTGGATTTAATTTTGGTGCAGGAGGTGGAGGAGCTTTCCTCTTCTTAGACACTTTATTTTTCTTGGGCTCATCATCTGAGTCCTCCTCCTCGTCATCATCAACAGAAGAAGAATCTTGTGGATTATCATACATTACATTTATTTCTTTTAGGGCTTTAGCAAATATCAGAGGTTTCTCAGCCTGTGAGGGAGCTGGAGGAGGAGCTGGAACTAGAGCTGGAGCAGGAGTTGGAGCTGGAGAACTGTACACTTCAGTACTTTCAGCAACTGACTTATTTTCCTCTTCTATATCTGCCATGATCAGTGCATCAAGATCAGACAGTGGTGAATCATCCATAACAAAAATTGGGGCAAGAGGAGATGAGATAATGGGTGAAACAGCTTGTGGTGGAGATGGAATGGCTGGAGTCTCTGTTACTGCAAAACTAACATTTAGTTGCTTGACAACTTTGGGGCTTATTGGTGTGGTATAAGGAATTATAGCCATGGATGGCTTAGTGATGTCTTCTGGCAGAAAGTTCAAATGAACTGTATCAAAAGTTCTCAATAAATTTAACAAATCTATTGTGGGATTTATAATAAAATCACCAGCAATTATTATTTCCTCTGTTACTGTATCATCCACAGTATCTATTTCCATATCTGTTTCAATTAAATTAATGAAATCCATGAATTCATCATCAGCATCTGCTTTTTCTGCTGTGTCTGCTGCTGCTGCTGTTTCTACTGCTGCTACTACTGTTACTGCTGCTACTACTACTATTGATGATGTTGGTGTTGCTGCTGCTGCTTCTACTTCTTCTTCATGGAGTATCTCCCCCTGCCTAGTTTTAGTACACACTGGAGTCAGGCCCCTAACTGAAGAGGAAGGATCAGAGAGAGCAGATATTTGTGCAGTATGGGAGGAAATGGAAGTAGCAAGAGGTGAAATGGACTCTGCTATAATGGTTTTAAGAAGGGGAGTGAGAAGGGAAATGAGTGGTGGTATGATGGAGCGATCCAATAGTGGAGCTACAGAGGGTGGTGTAGAAGGTGTAGCAGTGGAGACAGAGGTAGGAATGGAGGAGGATGGTGGAGGTGGATGTGGAGGTGGTGCATCTTGCATTAGTTCATCCAGAGGAGTAGATGTATTGAGGGGGTGAAGGCAGATTAAAGAATGGGACGTTGTCTAAATGGTGGGGTAAGGGAGATGAAGGTGGTGAGGAAATGGGTATACCATGGGAGGATTGAGGTGGGGTTGGTTGTGTTGATTGAGAAGCAGAGGATTGTTGAGATTCCTGATGGGGGAAGAGGGGATGTCAGTGATATCTATTTGTGGAGAAGTTGTAGGAGATGGAGCTGGAGTAGGAATATGAACTGGTGGTAGTGGTTGTTGTTGTGTTTGTTGAAGAGAAGAAAGAGTGGAGGAGGAGGGAAGTTGATGTGCCATCTGAGGATGAGGTTGGATGGCTGGAGGTGATGGTGGTGGAGGAGGGATCTCTTCAGTAGGGTGGGAAGTGGCTGGAGCAGCCCTAATACTCTTAGAAGCCCTGGTGGAGGAGGAAGAAGCCTTGGATGGATTGATGATGGTCCTCTCCCACCTACCAAAAAGGGCACAAGTGAGCCTCTTGGAGGCATTGATGAATATGGTCTGGGAGACCAGGGACTCAACAGCCTTTTCTTTTAGGAAGATCCCTAAGATCCTTCCAAAGCAGACCTCTTTCTTTGTATTCTTTTTCTTAATCAGATCAAACATGATCTGAGCCCAGTTTACCCTTTTCTTGTTAACCACATCACATATAACCAGGAATTGGTGCCTGGTTATGTAATCATATGCAGTATGCTTGCCCATCAGCACTTTGCCCACAATGTCTGCTAGAAATTTGAACTCAGCAGACAAGTGTTTCTTCAGCAACTTATTTGGGGTTTCTCTAGAGTAACCCATCATACCCAGCATCACATAATATTCCTCAGTATCAATTTCCAACTCTTCTTCACCATTACTTAATCCAAAAATTTTTGTTAGGATGGCGGGAGTAAGAGAAATAGCATTACCCGATATTGTCCCTATCAGAGTGTTCTCATCTATGGTGGAGGAGGTATAGACCCACTCCCTGATTTCAGTGCTGGCGAGTTTGATCCTGGTTGACATCAGAGTCTTTAACTGCTGTTCTTCAAGCAGTTGCAGGATTTTTAGGAAGATTGGGTCGGAATGCTGGAAGGAATCAAATTCACATCAAAGCCAGTGTCGAATTTCATTACAACAAGATTTCCTGATGGAATTGCCATTAGAGCACCTGTAAGAGAAAAACGACGATCAAGTGCAAAGGAACTGAAAGCGCGGGATGGAGGTCGAAGAAAACCTACATATAAGGTTTTCCAGAATATGAATCGACAAACTCCGTTCCACGAAAAATAAAATAATTCTTCGATCTGAGATCGATAAAATAATTTGCAGTTAAATAATTCGTTGAGCTCAGTCTGAAGATTTGAAGACATTTCGTTGAGCTCTGTTCGACAAAAGTTTTCTGAAGCAAATTCGTTGACCTCTATTCGACAAATATAACTTCACTCACAGAGAGTTCGTCGACCTCCGTTCAACGAATATCTCAAGAACTTTTCCCACTTCGTCGAACTCTGTTCGACGAACTTTGAAGAATTCGTCGAGTGCAGATAGAAGTTAAATCAAAGCTTCTCCATTGATCATGCCCAGCTGATTTATAAAAAATAAGTGATTCCTTTCATCCAATGGTTTGGTGAAAATATCAGCTCTTTGTAAATCAGTGTAGATATAGACAAGTTTGATTTTATTTTTGTCTACACACTCTCTAATGAAATGATGTCTAATGTCTATATGCTTAGTCCCACTATGATGGACTGGATTTTGTGTTATGGCTATGGCACTTGTGTTATCATATAAGAGAGTTGAGTTATTTAAGTTGAAGCCATAGTCCAGGAGTTGGTTTTGGATCCACAGCATCTGGGAACAGCAACTGCCAGCTGCTATATATTCTGCTTCAGCAGTTGATGTGGACACAGATGACTGTTTCTTACAAAACCAAGAGACTAATCTCATACCAAGGAACTGGCAAGTTCTTGAGGTACTTTTTATGTCCACCCTACATCCAGCAAAGTCAGCATCTGAGTATCCAGTTAACTCAAATTCTAACTCAGTGGGATACCAAAGGCCTAGACTAGGACAACTCTTTATATATCTCAAAATTCTTTTTAGAAAAATTAGGTGAGATTCTTTAGGGTTCAATTGGAACCTAGCACAAAGTCATGTGACAAACATGATATCAGGTCTGCTAGCTATAAGATATAATAGGGACCCAAAAATGCTCCTATATAACTTCTAGTCAACAGGTTTCCCATGTGGATCAGAATCTATTACAGCATTAGTAGCCATAGGTGTTTTCTTTGCTGAAGCATCAGCCATCCCAAACTTTTTAAGAAGCTCTTTAGCATAATTAGCCTAGGAGATGAAGATGTCATCAGGTAGCTGCTTCACTTGGAGACCAAGGAAGTAGGAGAGCTCACTCATGCTACTCATCTCAAACTTAGAATGCATGAGGTCAGAAAACCTCTTGCATAGTTTAGAGTCAGTAGACCCAAATATGATGTCATCCACATAAATTTGTACTAACGAGATTTTATCCTTATGGTGTCTAGTGAATAATATTTTATCTACTATGCCTCTAGTGAATTCATGTTGTATCAGAAAGCTAGCTAAGGTCTCATACCAAGATCTTGGAGCTTGCTTTAGACTATAGAGGGTTTATGCAATTTACATACATGATAAGGATGGGTTGGAGAGATAAAACCTGGAGGTTATTCAACATAGACTTCTTCTTTTAGTACTCTATTCAGAAAAGCACTCTTTACATCCATCTGATAGACCTTGAACTTCTTGTAGGCAGCATAGGCAAGAAAGATTTTGATTGCATCTAACCTTGCAACTGGTGCAAATGTTTGGTCATAGTCTATCCATTCTTCTTGCCTATAACCTTGAGCAACAAGCCTAGCCTTGTTTCTCACAATTACACCTTGGGCATCTAGTTTATTTTTATATACCCATTTAGTTCCAATGACTTGGTAGTTTTTGGGTCTTGGAACCAAATCCCAAACTCTACATCTCTCAAACTGGTTGAGTTCCTCTTGTATTGCAATGATTCAGTGGGGATCTTGCTCAGCATCTGTTATGGATTGAGGTTCAACTTGAGAGAGAAAACAGGCATGCATCACATCTTGGTTGATTTGATGCCTTGTCTGTACACCTACTGACATGTCTCCAATCACTTGAGATCTAGGGTGATCCCTTAGTGTGACAAAGTCAGTGGATGGAGTTGGTTCAGCAACAGCATTTGGAATTGATTCCTCTTGTGGAACTGTGTTTGCTGTTGGATGAAGTTCAGCCACTTCAGTGCTTTCTTCTTCAATGTCTTCATCAACTTGTGGAGAAGGGTATGTTGGAGCCTCTTGGGTGAGGCTTAGTCCATCCAAATTCTCACACAAGTGAGGTACCTGCAAAGGATTACTGGTAGAAATCTCTTTCTCCTTGCAAGATATGTTTGTCTCATCAAAAGTAACATGAATTGACTCTTCAGTTTTTAAAGATGATTTATTAAATACCCTATAAGGTTTGCTTACTTGTGAATATCCTAGAAAAATTCCCTCTTCAGCCTTAGCTTCAAACTTTCTAATGTATTTCTTGTTGTTATTATGTATATAGCATATGCAACCAAATACTTTAAAATAGGTGATTTTAAGTTTCTTCCCTTTAAGTAATTCATAGGGATTCCTATTCTTTAGTTTGTGTATCAAACTTCTATTCAGTATAAAATTTGTTGTGCTTACAGCATCTGCCCAAAAGGATAGTGGCATATAAGCATCTGTAAGTAATGTTCCTGCAGCTTCAATCAGAGTTCTATTCTTCCTTTCAGCTACCCCATTTTGTTGGGGAGTTCTAGGAGCTGAGAAGCAGTGCCTGATACCTTCCTTCTCACAGAACTTATGCATAAGAGGAGACTCAAACTCTGTACCATGATCACTTCTGATCAATGCAACATGAGTAGAGTACTCAATTTGTATGGTCCTGAGAAAATCTGTAAGAACTTTAAAGGTATCTGACTTAGATCTCAGAAAGAACACCTAAGTGAATCTTGAGAAGTCATCTACAATAACTAGGGTATAGGATTTCCCTCCTAGGCTTTGTACAGCAATGGGTCCAAAGAGGTCCATGTGTAGCAAATACAAAATCCTAGGTGAATCACTCTTATTTACTGACTTAAAGCTAGATTTAGTTTGCTTGTCTAGTTGACAAGCCCTGCAAAGGCCTTCCTTCTTGTAGGGACCAGAAGGTAAACCTCTCACAAGGTTATCTTTAGATAGCCTAGCAATGTTTTTCATATTTACATGTCCTAGCCTTTTATGTCATAATTCATTTTGATTGCAAACTATATTAAGCAAACAAATATCTTAATTGGCAGAATAAAAATCAACTAAATAAATGTTTCCTTATCTATTTACAATTAAAACATTTTATTTTTCCTTATTAGAAATAATACAAGTTTTTGAATTAAAATATACCTGATAACCTTCATCACATAATTGGCTTATGGAGATAAGGTTATGCTTGAGTCCACTTACATAAGTCACCTTCTTGAATGTGACTGCTCCAATCCTTACTTCTCCATAGCCTTCAGACTGGCCACACTTTGAATCACCAAAGATTACCTTTGGTCTCAGCTTGGACTTGTAGTTGATTAGGTTGTCCTTGATGCCAGTCATGTGTTTGGAGCATCCACTGTCCAGCTACCATAGTTGATTTACAACTGGACAGCTCTTTTCCTGCAATGAAAACAGTTAGTTGTTCTTGACCCAGGTTACCTTGGGTCCTTTATATTGTTGATAAGAAAAACTGGATATCACAGAATACTAAGGTTGTGATTTATATCTTAATGGATGATATCTTCTGGGAGGTATTATCCAATCTGCAAGTGGGTTAAATGGTTTCTTAGTTTGATTTGAGTTGGTATTATAATTATAATTTTTGTTAAGTCTGACAAGGTTCGACGAATTATTATGAGTTCGTCGACAGAGTTTGACGAAATATGATGAGATTGTCGATCTCTGCTCAGTGAATGAACAAGTTCATTTTCTGTGCCGCAAGTTTGTCGATCTCTGCTCGACGAACCATATAATGTTCGTCGATCGCAGTAAGATGAATGATTATTATATAAATTTGCGTTCAGCGTTCATCGAATTGAGTTCGACGAACTGACCGCATTTCGTCGATGTAAGTTCGACGAAATCTACTGAACTTTGTTTTTACTTATTTTTTGGTTTCTGTTATTTTGACCTATTAAGTTAGGCATTTCTTCTATGGTTTGTTTAATGGTTGTTATTTCTTTGCCCTTAATAGAAACAAATTTAATGGGGGTTGATAAAATATTCTTCTTAAGAATGGGGGGGCAAACTTGATGATGCACCCATGCCCAGTTTGTCATTTAGTCTGGCATTGACTGTGCTTGTGATGTCCATCAGCTTAAGGCTTCTCCTATTGAGAGATTCCTCAAGTTGTTTGGCCTCACATAACTCAGTTTTTAATAGAATAATTTTTTTCATTAGCTAGTGTAAGTTCATCTTTTAGCTTGGTGTTTTCAGATTTCAACATCTCTTGACTAGCTAGTTTTTTCCTAAGTGTTTTGCTTTCTTTTTCAGAATTTATTAAATCAATGTACATGGTTTTAAATTCAATTTTAAAAGTATCAGAACTATAATCAAAAGAGGACAATACCTGATCAGCTTCTGATTCAAAAGCTCCTTCACTGTCAGAATCTTCTTCATCTGAATGACTCCTGGAGGCATCAATTGCCATAAAGCATACTTAATTGGCCCTTGCCTCTTCATCATCTTCAATGGAGCTGGAGGATGTTGATTCATCCTCAATTTCACTCCAGGATTCAGCTACAAAGCCTTTCTCCTTCTTCTTGTATTTGCTGGAAGAATGCCTGCTGCTTTGCTGTCTTCTAGAATCCTTCTCTCTTCTATTTTCCTTCTTTGATTTTTTGGACACTCTGAGATGAAAGTGTCCAGGTTTCTTGCAGCCAAAGCAAACCACTTCTTTAGTGGGGGTTTTGTCATACCTTGGCTTATCATACTGCCTGGATGACTTTCTTCTGAAATCCTTCCTTGCCATTTTATAGAATCTCTTGGCAAAGAGACTCATCAGCTCTTCATTCGCAGTTGAGGCTTCAGTTTCTTCAACAGCTTTAAAAGTTATGTTGTGCTCCTTCCTTGCTAGTGGAGGTTTTCTCTGCTCAGCTGCTTCTCTGGATTTGATGAGCTGCTCATAAGACATGAGCTTTCCTAAAAGAGATTCTGTGGAAATCTCAGTTAGGCTCCTGGCCTCCTTGATTGGTCAGATCCTTTAATCTCATGAGCTTGGGAAGCACATGAGGATTTTGTCATTCACCTCTGTGAGGGTGATGTCCTTGTCCAATGTCTTTAGCTCATTGATGATTGAGCTCAGTCTATTGTACATATCTGCAACTGATTCTGCTTCCTCCTTCTTGAAGTTCTCATATTGTGATATGAGGTTGGATCTTCTATCTTTTCTTTCATCAGCAGATCTAGAAACCATCTGATTAAGGGAATCCCAAATGGCCTTGGCTGATGTGCATTCAGCCACTTCCTAGAAGATGTCATCTGACATGGTTTGGTACAGAATGTTCATGGCCTTGGCATCAGCAACCTTTGCTTTCTTCTGGGCTTCATTCCACTCAGGTGGTGGAACTGCATTTGTGCTTGAAGCTGTTGTAGATGTAGAGGCAGTAGCTTGAGGAGGACCTGTCAAGATGGAATTGTAGATATCCTCATCAATAGAATTCATATATAATTTGATTCTTGTCTTCCATATGGCAAACCTATTTAGGTTGCATACTGGAGGTCTGGTGCTTGCATAGTCCTTGTTCTGTGCCATGTTGTGAATATAAATCTAATAGAAATAAAACTCAGACCTAATTCAGGATCTTTTGGTTCAAGGATTAACTTGTTCAACCAAAGAAACATTGCTCTGATTCTAATTGAAAGTAAGGGTTAGATCTGAAATACTCTAGAGGGGGGGTGAATAGAGTATTTAGGATTTATAAAATTTTTGCTAATTAATTTAATCTATTACTAGTACTGTAGAAATTAAATTAAAAACACAAACACAGCAACCTAGAAAGCACAGCCACAGCAAGAACAAAAGAAAAGAGCAACCTAGATGACACAAGAATTTTATAGTGGTTCCCCTAAACTTGGGTACATCCACTCTTCTACCACCCCCTGGTAGGAATCCACTCAGGTTTTTGATCAGGTGACTGCCACCAATGAGCTTTTGATTAGGTGCTCAAAAACAATCCTCAAATCTTTTGATCAGGTGACTTGCAACCAGGAATAACTTTTGAAGGGAGTTAAGAACCCTTTATACAGTGGGGGATGAGAGAGTGATTTTGTCTTCTCTTTCTCAGATACAACTGAGAATACTCTAATGGAAAAATGATGTTAGCAAAGGCTGTTGAAATTTGTGAAGTGGAAGTGGGTGATGGGCAGGCCGGGCGGACTGAGAGGCCTGTGCAGTCTGAGTCTGCAGCCTGGGTGGACTGCTGGTTGCGGCCTGGTGACCTTGGCTGTCTTGGTATCTTGGCTATTGAAGAGCATCCTGTGCAGCATGAGCGGTCTGGTGTGCGGCCTAGTTGGCCTATGGCTAGAGAAGTCAGGCTTCTAACGAAGCGGACTGCGGTTTGCGGGCTGTAGGCAGTGCTTAGTTTGATCAGCGGTCGTGGTTGTGCAAGCTTGTATTAACCGGCGGATTCGGTGTTCTATACGCAGGAGGCTTTGCGGACTGGCGAGTCCGCGGTGTCCACTGTTACGGACTGGCCTTGGAGTTTGGCTATGGCCTTTGTCAAGCTCTGGTGGTACAGCAGGTGCTAGCTGCTGTGGAGGACTGCGCGGACTGGTGATTGAAGTCCGGCAGGTGGCAGATGTCTTGGCAGTAATGCGAGTAGGGCTTGCAAGATCTGCCTTCTGATAGTGTGTTTGGCGATCTGCTTTGGGGCAGGCGGACTGGGCCTTGTCCGCCGAGCTCGCGCTTGCTCTTGGTGGTTTTCTGTACTTGGTCACATTCAGTGACAAGTTCAGTGTGTCTGCGGTATCCGCCTAGTCCGTTGTTGACAGGGCGTACTGCATGTTGGTCGTGGACTTGTGGCAGATGGAGGCTTGTCTTTCGAGCTGTGCGGACTGCCTTCTTGTCCACACATACAATATGCGGACTGTCGCAGTGGTGGCTGTCCTTGTGTGGTGTTTGCGGGCTGTGCGGACTGCCTTCTTGTCCACATATACAATGTGCGGACTGTCGCAATGGTGGGCTGTCCTTGTGTGGTGTTTGCGGGCTATGCGGACTGGTGTCTTGTCCGCATAGTATGGGCGGACTGATGCGAGTTTTCCTGTTGGTGAACATCTTCGTTTTACTCCTGGCAGTTTCTCTTGGAATCCGGCTAAGTCCTTGCGGACTCAGTAGATGGGTGTTTTGCTAGTACGCGGGCTGGGGTGGTGATTATATTCACTAGGGTGGTGACCAATCTCCTCACATTGCCTATAAATAGAACCCCCCTCCCAGCACGTCTACAGTAACTGAGTGAACAGTAAATAGGGCTTAGTCTATTGTTGCGGTCTGGATTTCTCTGTCCGTGTGGGTTGAGTAGAGCTGACGGTTTGATGTGTACAGGTCGCGCGACTAGCTTCAAGGAGCCAGGAGTTTGGCTTTGACTTCGGTCAAGTACATTGAAGTGTGCGGTCTCTGCGGTCTCAGTTGGTCGCTTCTGCGGCTTGTCAGTGGTTCTCTACTTCAGCGTTTCCAAGTTCCAATAACCTGTCCGCCGGTCTCAGGCGGGTAGGCGGTCTGTTCTTCAGTTCATCAGCAGTCAGTGAATAACGGTGTGTCTGCGCGACCTCGCGGTCTCGGCGGACTCCGTGCTTTATTCGGCGTGTAACAGCTTCAGCTCGAGCGGCTTCGGAGACCTTGGCGAACTGGGCGATCTCGGCGGTCTCCAGTGCTGTCTGCCTGGCTTGTGTTGTGCTTTCTATTTCTAGCTTGTGTACTAGCGAAATCATGTCTCGCTATGTATACCTTGCCTTACAAAGAAGTGTGAATGAATATAAGACCTGTCTGTTCTTCCATTTGTGTTTGGTGTTAAGCTTGCTCTTTGGACTTTCGCATGATCAAGGTGTTAACTGGATAGTTCTGAGAATATTAATTTGACTTTAGGCTATCTTGCTGACCACTTTGAGAAAATTTAACATGGTACCAGAGCCAGGTTCAATAGCGTGAGCAGTGATCAACCTGTGTTGTTGCTCTGTGCTAGAGCGGTGATCAACCTGTGTTGTTGCTCTGTGCTTGCTGGAAGCTTAACCCAAGGTTGTTGCAATGGAAGGGAGCTATGCAAGAGGTCTAGGTATTGAACTCTTAATGCCGACTAACTTTAAGAAGTGTAAGTCGTGCATAAAGAGTTACCTTCTGGGTGAGGAGCAATGGGAGGTCATCGGTGGTGACGACAGACAGGAAGTTACGGCTGCATTTGGTACTGCTGAGCAGGTGAGGCTCTGGAGAAAAACAAATGCAAAGGCGGAGTTTGTTCTTAAGAGGGCCGTGTCACCAGAACTGTTTGATCACATCATTGGATGTGAGTCTGCTGCTGATATTTGGACAACTATTGAAGAGTTGTTCAAGGAAAAATGTAGCTAGACTTCAGTTTCTAGAGAATGAGTTGGCGAGGACAACTCAAGGAGACCTGACCATCTCAAAATTCTTTCTGAAGATGAAGAGCTTGTGTGCTGAGTTGTTAGCACTTGATCTGGATGAGCCTATCTCTGAGGCTAAGATGAAAAGGCATATAATCTGCAGCTTGCGGAAGGAGTATGTTGCCTTTGTGACATCTGTTCAAGGCTATGCTACTCAGCCATCTCTGTTGGAGCTTGAGAACCTGCTTGCTTCACAGGAAAGTTTGGCAAGGCAGATAGCTGGAGTCATTGTCACTGAGGAAGGCAGTGAAGCTCTCCTCTCAGGCAAGAAGAAGAATGGATGGGAAGAGAAGAAGAAGAAGACTGCTACTAAAAATGAGCCTTCAACTTCTTATCAGTCAGAGAGGAGCGCTGCTCCTAAGAAGGATTGGAAGAAGAACCTGAAGTGTTATAGGTGTCATCAGTGGGGGACACTTCAAGCGTGACTGCAAGGTCAAACTGCAGCTTGGGCATGTTGCAGGCAAGGAGTAAGCTTGCTCTAAGAGTGAGGAAGCTGGATGGGGCGGAGCCTTCATGACGGGCACTTGTGTTTGTGCCTTGTCCGCTGTCGACTTCAACGACGAGTGGATCGTAGACTCCGGGTGTGGTCATCACCTCACCGGAGACAAGTCGAAGTTCTCCTCTCTGCAAGCTTACTCAAGTAATGAAGCTATCATAACTGCTGATAATATTGTTTATGCAGTAGAGAAGGAGGGGGTTGTGTCTTTGGGTAGTGATAAGGGGGCACTCACGTTAAGGAGTGTGTCTCACGTACCGGGTATGAAGAAGAATCTCTTCTCTGTGACCAATGCGATCGACGCGGGTTATCACGTTATGTTTGGGCCAACATAAGTGAAGTTCCTTCGCAACGTATCAGCGGTTAAGGCTGATGTTGCTCATGTTGGGAGGAGAGTGAAAAACATGTTTGTTCTTGCAACTAACTCTTATGTTGATCGGATGAGAGCAAACGATAGCACTGTTATATGGCACGAAAGGCTGGGGCATGTAGGAATGGATAAGCTGAAGGCTATGGCTAACAGAAGCCTTGTAAGAGGCTTGCCTAAGCTATCTTCATTTGGCGACAGTCACGTTTGCGTGGGATGTCAATACGGTAAGGCTCATCGTATTCCATTTCATAAATCATAAACGAGGAGCAAGGACCATTGGAATGCATCCATGGAGACTTGATGGGACCAACCGTCACTGCAAGCCTTGGTGGGAGCAGATACATGCTCGTTCTGATTGATGACTACTCAAGATACACTTGGGTATATTTCTTGAAGGAGAAGTCTGAAGCCTTCTATTTGTTTGTGGAGTTCAAGGAGTTGGTGGAGGTCCGGCTTGGCTTGCGGATCAAGAATCTTAGAACAGATAACGGTGGTGAGTTTGTCTCCTCCGAGTTTTCTAACTTCTGCAGGAAGCATAGGATCCATAGAGAGCTTACTTGTGCTCACACTCCATAACAAAATGGAGTATCAGAGCGGAAGATCTGTCATCTGATGGAGACTTGCAAATGCTAGCTTCATGCGAAAACATTCCTAGGTCCTTCTGGGCAGAGGGGATGTCTTGTGCTTCTTATGTCATCAATCGAATGCAGCTTAGCCCGATCAACATGAAGACTCCTTTGAGATGTTGCTGAAGGAGAAGCCCAGTGTGGAACACCTTCGGGTGTTCGGATCAACTTGCTATGTGCATGTCCCGGATGCTTCAAGGACCAAGCTGGATGCAAAGGAAAGGAAGCTTGTCTTTGTTGGCTATGATGAGCGGAAGAAGGGATGGAAATGCATGGATCCTATGACGAAGAAGTTCGTTGTGTTAATATATTTTGTCTTTAACGAGCTGACATCGTATGGAGGTGGGTCGGTTGATCTACCAGAAAGCAAGGTTGATGAAGAGCAGAAGGTGGTTGCTGAAGTTCTAGAAGAGGAGCTTGTTGTTTCACCAGCAGCTCCTGTTGCTTCAAGTTCTGGTGCTGAGGCTTCTGGCTCAGGAAGCAGGGGGCTTGCCCGAAGGAGGTGTTGAGCCTGAAGAAGCAACAGAGGTAGTGAGCAAGTAGCAACCTCTTTAGAGATCGAAGAAGGTTGTGAAGCCACCATCTCAGTACTGTGATGGGAATGCAGTGAGCTTTGTCTCCTGCTTCTTTGCAGGTCCTCTGGATGAGCGAGAGCCTGTAAACTTCAATGAGGCCACTGGAGTCAAGGAGTGGGTTGATGTCATGAAGGAAGAGATCGCTGCTCTCAAGAAGAATGAAACCTGGGACCTTGTGCCCAAGGTTGATGGCATTACTCCAGTTACTTGCAAGTGGGTGTACAAGTTGAAGAAGAAGGCTGATGGGAGCATTGATAGATACAAAGCTCGCCTGATTGCTCGAGGATTCTCACAGGAATATGGAGAAGACTATGAGGAGATATTTAGTCCGGTTGTAAAGATGACTTCGGTTAGAGTGGTTATCGTCTTGGCTGCTTGCAAGGGATGGAGGATGTGGTAGCTTGATGTGAAGAATGCTTCTCTTTATGGAGAAATTGACAAGGACATCTTCATGGATCAACCACTTGGATTTGTTTCTGAAGTTCATCCGGACTATGTCTGCAAGCTCGTGAAAGCTCTCTACGGGTTGAAGCAAGCTCATAGAGCTTGGTATGAGAAGATAGCAGAGTATCTGCAATTCTGTGATCATCTTGCTTCCAACTCAGATTCTAGCTTGTTCGTCAAGAAGAAGGGGGAGCTTCAAGTCTTGGTCCTGCTGTATGTGGATGATATGATCGTCACAGAGAATTCGGAGGAGGAAGTAGCTAGGCTCGGGGCTGAGGTGGCTATACGCTTCGAGATGAAAGACTTGGAAAGCTTCATCACTTTCTCAAAGGTCTTGAAGTGGAGGGAAGGAGTTCTGGATTCTCATTTACCAGAAAGGAA
>CM077148.1:118357884-118433283 GCA_039583875.1 Platanthera guangdongensis | reverse complement strand
GGAACCCTCCCACACGTGAGAGTCAACACTCCCACAAAACGGGTTGCACCCAACCCTTACAACACGGAACAATCGTTCCTTTACAACAAAAGTAAATATAGAATGTACACGAGATACAACTTCGTTTGGAGACTACGGTGTTCCTCTTCGTTCGACGACGTGTTCGTGAAGTCAACGAAGAGTCTACAACCTTGGTCTCTCTTGGAGAGGATCTCCCGGAACCGGCGGCGGCAACCGAGCGGCGGCTAGCTTCGGGATCGGGGCTATGATGATGAGCGGCTGCTGAACTTGGAGATCCAAACTTCGTAGCGAAGCTAGCTTGGTCTTCCAACGGTCACACGAGGATCGGTCGTCTATGATCGATTCGGACAGGGAGCTAGTTTTTCCCGATCAACAATCGATAAAACGAGAGACAAGAGATCTCTGGATAGACATGTGAGACTCAAAGCTTTGCTAAGCTTCTGTCGCCGGAGATCGGGAAGAAAAGCGATCAGCAGCGGCGACGGACTAGTGCGAGCGGGACGGCGGCGGCGGAGAGGAATCGCGATTTTAGGGTTTGCTCTGCTCGGCTTCTTTCTGTCTAGGTATTCCGTTCAAAATACCCGTATATAAATACTGTAGATGCTTTCCAAAATGGCCGTTGTGGGACCCACAAGCTGAATCCCTAAGTCCCGGTCCAGAATCTTAACAGCGGCAGAATCAGGTTCAGGAAGTTCCAGAAAAACGCCCACGTCAAAATCGGTGAGAATCGAAAGTGATTCTCGCCGAGTCGCCGAGAATCAAAGGTGATTCTCGACGATTCGGCGAGAATCAAAGATGATTCTCGTCGAATTTGCCTTGGTTGCACGCACTACTTTAGGCCAGGTCGAGACGGCGAGAATCAACCAGCGATTCTCGACGATTCGACGAGAATCACTAGTGATTCTCGCCGAATCGGCGAGAATCACTTGGTGATTCTCGTCGATTCTTACTTAGAAGCAGATGCTTGCTTAGAAGTGGCTGGGTCGAGTTCGGCGAGAATCAACTTCTGATTCTCATCGAATCGGCGAGAATCACAAGTGATTCTCGCCGAATCGGCGAGAATCACTTGGTGATTCTCGTCGATTTAAACTTAGACGAATTTTCATCTTTCCACCTATGAGGTGCTCCTTGACCCATCCTTGCTCCTTGTCTGCTCCTGAATATTTACAGCCATGTGCTTGAAAATAAGTGCACTCCAATAGAGAGAATACACGTAGGCCAACACACTGATCTGCTCAACGAGGGATTACGTCGTGCAGACCCGTGTATATTGACCTACTGCACCCTGACATTGGTGTGCACTTAGCGTGGAAAAACTGCAAGCACAACTCGAAAGATTTTATCAAATCCATAGTCTATTGACCTTAGCTTGTCCAGGGGATTCTTCAAATCAGGTACATTGTGGATACAATACCCAACAATCTCCCCCTATTTGAAGAAGCCTAAACCCTACAAGCTAAGGTGAATAGAGCAAATGGGAATGAAAACCATAAACTTAAAATTGAGTTGAGTGAGTTATCCCTTACCAATACCAATTTCTTGGGAGCAAGCTTGGAGCCACCTTAGCCTTAGCCGAGAGGGTAATCTCCCCCTTTTCGGCTTCTGCAAATCGGGGTCTGTAGTGTTTGGCCCTTTGCTCCCCCTCAGTTCTTGCATCTGTACTCACGCTGGAGTTCCTTGCTCCCCCTCAGATCATGCACGAGCCTGGAGCTTCAGTAGTCTTCATTCCTCATAATTGAGCATCCCCAATTCAGTCTTGAAAAGATTGAACTTGGCCTCGTCTAAGGGCTTTGTGAATATATCAGCAATCTGCTTGTCCGTGGGGACATAACAGAGAGAGATGTCCTTGTTTTCCACGTGCTCCCGAATGAAGTGGTAGCGCACTTCAATATGCTTCGTTCTGCTGTGCGATACAGGATTGTTGGCAATGGCAATTGCACTGGAGGAGTCGCAGTACATGGGTACTTCCTTGAACTGAAGGTCGTAGTCGGCTAACTGGTTTCTGATCCATAGAATTTGTGCGCAACAGCTTCCTGTCGAGATGTACTCGGACTCTGCTGTGGAGGTTGCAACACAATTCTGTTTCTTGCTGTTCATGAGATAAGCCTCCTGCCGAGGAATTGACATGTCCCGGAGGTGCTTTTTCTGTCATCCCTGCTCCCTGCAAAATCAGCATCTGAAAAGCCTATTAGCTCGACATCATTGTTTCTCGGGTACCACAAGCCAAGATTAGGAGTACCTTTAAGGTATCTTAGAATTCGCTTTGCAGCGACATAGTGAGATTCCTTAGTGTTCACCTGATATCGGGCACAGACACATGTGGAGAACATAATATCTGGTCTACTGGCAGTAAGGTAGAGTAGGGATCCAATGATGCTTCTGTATTTGGTTTCATCGAAAGGTTTACCTTTCTCATCCTTATCCAGAGACATGGTGGATCCCATTGGAGTCCTCATAGAGGTTGCACTCTCCATACCGAATTTCTTAAGGAGTTCATTTGTGAACTTCGTCTGAGAGATGAAGATTCCATCCTCAGACTGTTTCACTTGAAGTCCTAAGAAATACTTGAGCACTCCCATACTGCTCATTTCAAACTTTCCTTGCATAAGTTTAGAAAACTTTTTGCAAAGATTGCTGTCCGTTGAGCCGAATATTATGTCATCGACATAGATTTGCACCAGCAAAATCTTGCCTTTGACTTCCCTGAGAAACAATGTTTTATCTATTTTACCTCTGGAGAACTTGTTCTCAAGAAGAAAACTAGATAAAGTATCATACCAAGCTCGTGGAGCTTGTTTCAACCCATATAAGGCCTTATTAAGAAAATAAACGTGATTGGGATAAGTAGGATCGACAAAACCTGGGGGTTGAGCGACGTATACTTCCTCTTTCAGGTCTCCATTCAGGAATGCCGATTTCACATCCATTTGATAGACTGTGAATCTTTTGTGTGAAGCATACGCCAGGAACAACCTGATTGCCTCGAGCCTTGCTACTGGTGCGAAGGTCTGGTCGAAGTCAATCTATTCCTCCTGTCTGTAACCTTGAGCCACCAGCCTGGCCTTGTTCTTTACGATGACACCATGTTCATCCAGCTTGTTTCTGAAGATCCACTTCGTGCCAATCACATTCTGCTTATATGGTCTGGGAACCAGCGTCCAAACATTGCAACGTTCGAATTGATGTAGTTCCTCTTGCATGGCCAGAATCCATGCCGCATCCTTGTTCGCCTCGTCGAACTTCTTTGGCTCAACCTGTGACAGAAAGCTAAGATGCAATACTTCGTTAATAGTACCTCTTCGAGTTCTGATACCGACACGAGGATCTCCGATGATCTGATCTCTAGGATAATCCCTCACGTGCCGGAGCTCAAGAAGTCTGGCGTCTGGAGCTTCGACTACTTCTTGGGCTTCTCCTTCTTCTAAGATATTTGTTCCATTTTGATCTTCAACAGTTTCAGATGACGTGGAGATGGAAACTTTGACGTACTGAGGAGCGTCATCTTTAGCGGTCTCATCCAGACTCAGCTGTTCAAATCGAGCACCTGCATCTTCAAGAATACTACTGGAAGAATTGCTGTTAAGCAAACTTCCTTCATCAAATACAACATTTATTGATTCTTCTACCACTAGGGTTTTCTTATTGAAGACCCTATATGCCCGACTATGGGAACTATAGCCCATGAATATGTCTTCGAAGCATTTTTCACCGAATTTAGTACGCGGGTACTTCCCATTATTTAGTACATAGCATCTGCAACCAAAAATCCTTAAGTAGGACATGGTTGGTTTCCTGCCTTTCAGTAGTTCGTAAGGCGTCTTACGATGATGCTTGTTGATCAATGCTCGGTTTTGTACATGACAAGCTGTATTGACAGCCTCTGCCCAGAAGTATTCCGGGAGAGAAGCGTCTTTCAACATTGTCGTGCAGGCTTCAATGAGAGTTCTATTTCTCCTCTCCACAACTCCATTTTGCTGAGGAGTGCACGGGGAGGAAAACTCATGAAAGATACCTTGTTCTTCACAAAATTCTGTCATAGCACCAGATTCGAATTCTGTTCCATGGTCACTTCTGATTTTGACCACGGAGCAGTTAAATTCGTTCTGAACCTGCTTGACAAAATTAGTGAAGATGTCAAACGTATCTGACTTTCGTTTCAAAAAGAACACCCATGTAAAACGAGAATGATCATCAACTATCACTAGCGTATAGGACTTGCCTCCCAAGCTATGAACTTGCATTGGACCAAACAAGTCCATATGTAAAAGGTAAAGACATCGGGAAGAATCTTTGTCTGCGATGCTCTTAAAGATAGCCCGAGTCTGTTTGCCCATCTGTTATGCAGGACAGGTGCTATCTTTGATGCACTTGATACTGGGAGCATCCCTTACCAAGTTCTTAGAAAACAGCATACTAATTGTCTTGAAATTAATATGTGCCAATCTCTTGTGCCATTGTTCACAAAGAGATGCACTGCCTGTTGCCACAAGGCATACGGGGGTAGATGAATCTAAACTGAGAAAATCTAAACAGAAGATATTTCTGCTCCTAATGCCTGATAATACCGTTTCAGAAGAGGTACGTGAAATTATCAGACATTTATCCTTGCAGAACTTAACGTCATAACCTTTATCACATAACTGACTTACACTGATCAGGTTATGGTTTAACCCTTCAACATAAGCCACGTCGGTGATAGAGATTATACCGTTGGAAATCATACCATAACCTCTGGTGACTCCTCGATCTGACCCTCCAAAGATGACTTTGGGTCCATTCTCGACTGGAGTGTAATCACGCAGCAGGCTTCTTGTCCCGGTCATATGCCGGGAGCATCCACTGTCCAAATACCAGATCGGCGTTTTGGTGGCCTTTGGACATTCTTGCAAAACAAAATTAATTTGCCTTAGGAACCCAATCGAACTTGGGTCCTAGATTCCTGGTTAGCACACTCCCCCTCGGTTGGTTAACCCTACGAGTGGTCGGTCTCGCATTGCTAACATAGGGAGTCTCGTAATTCCTTGGATTAAACCAACAATCCACGGCAAAGTGACCGACTTTGCCACAGCACCAACAGTCGAATCTGTTGTACCTCTTCCTAGGCTCCATGCCTTACCCTGGGAACGGTGGGTACTGCTGGGGCCTTGGATCTGGAGGTGGAGGCCTCATGGTGACAACAGTCACATGACTTTGTCACCTTCTGTATAACAAGGCTTGGCTTTTGGTGCCTGCTTTCCATTATGGCCGCTAGAGAACGGACCATAATTTCCTATGTGGATTTCCTCATAAGGTGCCTTGAAGGCACTCTCACCGAAGTTCCGGGGAAAGTTCCAACCGTCATACCGGCTCTTTGGCTTTGCAACCGAGGGCCGAAAATGATGCCCAAATGTTGACTCAAAGTCATGTTGGTTGCAAGGAAAGCCAGGCTTTCTGAACGCAACAGGACTAAGAGGAGCCTTTCCCTTTTCATCAAGCAGAGGCCTTCTTGGCGGCCTTATTCTTCCTCTGGTTCCTGTTTCTCCTAGAGGAGGAACCAGATACCCCTACCTGCCCCAAGCCAGCTCCTTTGGCCTGAGCAGAGAAGGTATCAACAACTGGAAGAACTGTTTTTGGCATGGAGAAGCTCTTGACGATCTTCCTTTCTGCCACAAGTTGTTCTTCCAGCTTGTCGACTTCCCCCTGCTTAAGTTCAAGGAGCTTCAGAGACTCTGAATGCTTTGAGGTCAGGTCAATGTGCTCCTGTCGGAGAGAGATCAAACTGGTGACCTCTTCCCTTAGGGAAACACACTCGCCCTTAAGGAATTTTACTTCCTTTTTCTCAGCCTTCAATCTCTTTCGGCACTCCTCGAAGGTGTTGAGCAGAAGCTCATACTTCTCGAGGAGCTCAGCTTCGCGGGCCGAAAGGCTATCCTCAGGTTCATCATCCTAAGACTCAGGATCAGAGTCAGAGTCGGAGAGAGGTGTGTGAGCTTTTACCTTCCCAGTAAATGGGGGACATTCTCCTTCTGAGTCGGAGCGACCCACCAGCCCGAAGTAGGCTTCCTCATCATCACTGGAGTCTGAGGAATCAGACTCACTTAGTGTCTTTGGCCTTCTGGCGATGTAGCTCCGCTCTTTCTTCTTATCTCTGGAGGATTTGAGCTCCTCTCCTTTCCCTTTTTCTCTTTTGCTTTGATAGCAGTCGGCCACGACGTGTCCTGGCTTATTGCATCCAAAGCAAATAATATCAGAAGAATGATGTTTGTTAGGTTTAGATGCATACCTGTCAGAAGAATAATTTTTCTTCTGATGCCTGGAGGAGGAGCTGTCTTTCTTTCTTTGATTCCTCATCTTGAGGAACTTCTTGAACTCTCGGGTGATGAGGGAGAAATCCTCCTCCGACAGCTCTGAGCCGGAGGAGCATGGTTCAGAGTCCTCCTCCTCTTCCTTATTCCTCGCACGGTATGACATCGCACCCTTGCCCTTTCTGGAGTAACTGGCTTTTAGGGCCACAGTCTTTTCTTTTGTAGCAGCCTTCTCTGCTTCTTCCTCTGCTTTCCTGGTGTTCAGCTGAAGCTCATAGGACATCAGCTTCACAAACAGGATTTGTGGATCAGTTTCTGCTAGTCTGCCAAATTCTCTGATGGCGCAGATCTTTGTGTCACATTCCTTAGTAAGGGACCTAAGGAATTTGTCATTGAGTTCACCATTGGTGAACACTCTTTCGTAGCCCTTGAGGGCGTTGACAATCTTTAGGAAGTTCTCGTAGGTGACTCCGATCTCTTCCTTAGGCCCTTGCCTGAAGGCCTCATATTTTTGGTTCAGGAGGGATCTCCGATCATCCCTCACTTCATACGTGCCCTCCATTAGGATGATCAGGCACTGCCAGATCTCCTGAGCTGTCCTGCAGTTGCTGAAATTTTGCATCATAGAATCATCAACTGCGCTCACCAGAATGTTTCGTGCCTTCTTGTCCAGTCCCACTAGCACCATCTCGTCTTTGTCCATTTCAGAAAGTGTCTTCGGCACCTTCTTGGTGGGATCGATGGTGGAGGCCTTAGTGGGGACATAAGGTCCCTCCTCCACGATCATGAAGAGTCGAGGATCGACTGCTTCCATGTAAAACCTGATTCTTTCCTTCCAGATCGGAAAGTTGAGCCTGGTGCACACTGGGATCTTGCCGGAGAACTTGAGCCCGTCCATAGTAGATATTTGTCTTCTTCTTGACACTAGGGGCAGGATTCAACTCAAGGTATTGACCTTTTTGATGAGTAACCTCGCTTTGATACCACTTGAAAGTCCACCTAGTGTCGGCTATGTGCACCTATGGGGGGGAATAGGTGACGTGTAGCGCTTTTGCGGAACTTACGAATGTACCTGCATAATAAAAATAAAAAGCACAGCACACAGAATACACAGGCAATTTATAGTGGTTCCCCGACTTGGGTACATCCACTTTCCCCCTTCGACCTATCTCCCAACACGGGACGACTCGATCACTTCTCCAACAGGATTGAAATCCAATCCCTGCACTATCGGAAGGAACCCTTCCACACGTGAGAGTCAACACTCCCACAAAACGGGTTGCACCCAACCCTTACAACACAGAACAATCGTTCCTTTACAACAAAAGTAAATATAGAATGTACACAAGATACAAACTTCGTTTGGAGACTACGGTGTTCCTCTTCGTTCGACGACGTGTTCGTGAAGTCAACGAAGAGTCTACAACCTTGGTCTCTCTTGGAGAGGATCTCCCCGGAACCGGCGGCGGCAACACGAGCGGCGGCTAGCTTCGGGATCGGCGGCTATGATGATGAGCGGCTGCTGAACTTGGAGATCCAAACTTCGTAGCGAAGCTAGCTTGGTCTTCCAACGGTCACACGAGGATCGGTCGTCTCGATCGATTCGGACGGGGAAGTTTTTCCCGATCAACAAATCGAGAGACAAGAGATCTCTGGATAGACACGTGAGACTCAAAGCTTTGCTAAGCTTCTGTCTCCGGAGATCGGGAAGAAAAGCGATCAGCAGCGGCGACGGACTAGCGCGAGCGGGACGGCGGCGGCGGAGAGGAATCGCGATTTTAGGGTTTGCTCTGCTCGGCTTCTTTCTGTCTAGGTATTCCGTTCAAAATACCCGTATATAAATACTGTAGATGCTTTCCAAAATGACCGTTGTGGGACCCACAAGCTGAATCCGGTTCAGGAAGTTCCAGAAAAATGCCCAAGTCAAAATCGGTGAGAATCGAAAGTGATTCTCGCCGAGTCGCCGAGAATCAAAGGTGATTCTCGACGATTCGGCGAGAATCAAAGATGATTCTCGTCGAATTTGCCTTGGTTGCACGCACTGCTTTAGGCCAGGTCGAGACGGCGAGAATCAACCAGCGATTCTCGACGATTTGACGAGAATCACTAGTGATTCTCGCCGAATCGGCGAGAATCACTTGGTGATTCTCGTCGATTCTTACTTGGAAGCAGAGGTGCTTGCTTAGAAGTGGCTGGGTCGAGTTCGGCGAGAATCAACTTCTGATTCTCGTCGAATCGGCGAGAATCACAGGTGATTCTCGTCGATTTAAACTTAGACGAATTTTCGTCTTTCCACCTATGAGGTGCTCCTTGACCCATCCTTGCTCCTTGTCCGCTCCTGCATATTTACAGCCCTGTGCTTGAAAATAAGTGCACTCCAATACAGAGAATACACGTAGGCCAACACACTGATCTGCTCAACGAGGGATTACGTCGTGCAGACCCGTGTATATTGACCTACTGCACCCTGACATTGGTGTGCACTTAGCGTGGAAAAACTGCAAGCACAACTAGAAAGATTTTATCAAATACATAGTCTATTGACCTTAGCTTGTCCCGGGGCTTCTTCAAATCAGGTACATTGTGGATACAATACCCAATAGTGGTGGAGGAGGGATCTCTTCAGTAGGGTGGGAAGTGGCTGGAGCAGCCCTAATACTCTTAGAAGCCCTGGTGGAGGAGGAAGAAGCCTTGGATGGATTGATGATGGTCCTCTCCCACCTACCAAAAAGGGCACAAGTGAGCCTCTTGGAGGCATTGATGAATATGGTCTGGGAGACCAGGGGCTCAACAGCCTTTTCTTTTAGGAAGATCCCTAAGATCCTTCCAAAGCAGACCTCTTTCTTTGTATTCTTTTTCTTAATCAGATCAAACATGATCTGAGCCCAGTTTACCCTTTTCTTGTTAACCACATCACATATAACCAGGAATTGGTGCCTGGTTATGTAATCATATGCAGTGTGCTTGCCCATCAGCACTTTGCCCACAATGTCTGCTAGAAATTTGAACTCAGCAGACAAGTGTTTCTTCAGCAACTTATTTGGGGTTTCTCTAGAGTAACCCATCATACCCAGCATCACATAATATTCCTCAGTATCAATTTCCAACTCTTCTTCACCATTACTTAATCCAAAAATTTGTTAGGATGGCGGGAGTAAGAGAAATAGCATTACCCGATATTGTCCCTATCAGAGTGTTCTCATCTATGGTGGAGGAGGTATAGACCCACTCCCTGATTTCAGTTCTGGCGAGTTTGATCCTGGTTGACATCAGAGTCTTTAACTGCTATTCTTCAAGCAGTTGCAGGATTTTTAGGAAGATTGGGTCGGAATGCTGGAAGGAATCAAAATTCACATCAAAGCCAGTGTCGAATTTCATTACAACAAGATTTCCTGATGGAATTGCCATTAGAGCACCTGTAAGAGAAAAACGACGACCAAGTGCAAAGGAACTGAAAGCGCGGGATGGAGGTCGAAGAAAACCTACATATAAGGTTTTCCAGAATATGAATCGACAAACTCCGTTCCACGAAAAATAAAATAATTCTTCGATCTGAGATCGACAAAATAATTTGCAGTTAAATAATTCGTTGAGCTCAGTCTGAAGATTTGAAGACATTTCGTCGAGCTCTGTTCGACAAAAGTTTTCTGAAGCAAATTCGTTGACCTCTATTCGACAAATATAACTTCACTCACAGAGAGTTCGTCGACCTCCGTTTAATGAATATCTCAAGAACTTTTCCCACTTCGTCGAACTCTGTTCGACGAACTTTGAAGAATTCGTCGAGTGCAGATAGAAGTTAAATCAAAGCTTCTCCATTGATCATGCCCAGCTGATTTATAAAGAATAAGTGATTCCTTTCATCCAATGGTTTGGTGAAAATATCAGCTCTTTGTAAATCAGTGTAGATATAGACAAGTTTGATTTTATTTTTGTCTACACACTCTCTAATGAAATGATGTCTAATGTCTATATGCTTATTCCCACTATGATGGACTGGATTTTGTGTTATGGCTATGGCACTTGTGTTATCATATAAGAGAGTTGAGTTATTTAAGTTGAAGCCATAGTCCAGGAGTTGGTTTTGGATCCACAGCATCTGGGAACAGCAACTGCCAGCTGCTATATATTCTGCTTCAGCAGTTGATGTAGACACAGATGACTGCTTCTTACAAAACCAAGAGACTAATCTCATACCAAGGAACTGGCAAGTTCTTGAGGTACTTTTTATGTCCACCCTACATCCAGCAAAGTCAGCATCTGAGTATCTAGTTAACTCAAATTCTAACTCAGTAGGATACCAAAGGCCTAGACTAGGACAACTCTTTATATATCTCAAAATTCTTTTTAGAAAAATTAGGTGAGATTCTTTAGGGTTCAATTGGAACCTAGCACAAAGTCATGTGACAAACATGATATCAGGTCTGCTAGTTATAAGATATAATAGGGACCCAAAAATGCCCCTATATAACTTCTGGTCAACAGGTTTCCCATGTGGATCAGAATCTATTACAGCATTAGTAGCCATAGGTGTTTTCTTTGCTGAAGCATCAGCCATCCCAAACTTTTTAAGAAGCTCTTTAGCATAATTAGCCTAGGAGATGAAGATGTCATCAGGTAGCTGCTTCACTTGGAGACCAAGGAAGTAGGAGAGCTCACTCATGCTACTCATCTCAAACTTAGAATGCATGAGGTCAGAAAACCTCTTGCATAGTTTAGAGTCAGTAGACCCAAATATGATGTCATCCACATAAATTTGTACTAACGAGATTTTATCCTTATGGTGTCTAGTGAATAATATTTTATCTACTATGCCTCTAGTGAATTCATGTTGTATCAGAAAGCTAGCTAAGGTCTCATACCAAGATCTTGGAGCTTGCTTTAGACTATAGAGGGTTTTATGCAATTTACATACATGATAAGGATGGGTTGGAGAGATAAAACCCGGAGGTTGTTCAACATAGACTTCTTCTTTTAGTACTCTATTCAGAAAAGCACTCTTTACATCCATCTGATAGACCTTGAACTTCTTGTAGGCAGCATAGGCAAGAAAGATTTTGATTGCATCTAACCTTGCAACTGGTGCAAATGTTTGGTCATAGTCTATCCATTCTTCTTGCCTATAACCTTGAGCAACAAGCCTAGCCTTGTTTCTCACAATTACACCTTGGGCATCTAGTTTATTTCTATATACCCATTTAGTTCCAATGACTTGGTAGTTTTTGGGTCTTGGAACCAAATCCCAAACTCTACATCTCTCAAACTGGTTGAGTTCCTCTTGTATTGCAATGATTCAGTGGGGATCTTGCTCAGCATCTGTTATGGATTGAGGTTCAACTTGAGAGAGAAAACAGACATGCATCACATCTTGGTTGATTTGATGCCTTATTTGTACACCTACTGACATGTCTCCAATCACTTGAGATCTAGGGTGATCCCTTATTGTGACAAAGTCAGTGGATGGAGTTGGTTCAGCAACAGCATTTGGAATTGATTCCTCTTGTGGAACTGTGTTTGCTGTTGGATGAAGTTCAGCCACTTCAGTGCTTTCTTCTTCAATGTCTTCATCAACCTGTGGAGAAGGGTATGTTGGAGCCTCTTGGGTGAGGCTTAGTCCATCCAAATTCTCACACAAGTGAGGTACCTGCAAAGGATTACTGGTAGAAATCTCTTTCTCCTTGCAAGATATGTTTGTCTCATCAAAAGTAACATGAATTGACTCTTCAGTTTTTAAAGATGATTTATTAAATACCCTATAAGGTTTGCTTACTTGGGAATATCCTAGAAAAATTCTCTCTTCAGTCTTAGCTTCAAACTTTCTAATGTATTTCTTGTTGTTATTATGTATATAGCATATGCAACCAAATACTTTAAAATAGGTGATTTTAAGTTTCTTCCCTTTAAGTAATTCATAGGGAGTCCTATTCTTTAGTTTGTGTATCAAACTTCTATTCAGTATAAAATTTGTTATGCTTACAGCATCTACCCAAAAGGATAGTGGCATATAAGCATCTGTAAGTAATGTTCCTGCAGCTTCAATCAGAGTTTTATTCTTCCTTTCAGCTACCCCATTTTGTTGGGGAGTTCTAGGAGCTGAGAAGCAGTGCCTGATACCTTCCTTCTCATAGAACTTATGCATAAGAAGAGACTCAAACTCTGTACCATGATCACTTCTGATCAATGCAACATGAGTAGAGTACTCAATTTGTATGGTCCTGAGAAAATCTGTAAGAACTTTAAAGGTATCTGACTTAGATCTCAGAAAGAACACCCAAGTGAATCTTGAGAAGTCATCTACAATAACTAGGGTATAGGATTTCCCTCCTAGGCTTTGTACAGCAATGGGTCCAAAGAGGTCCATGTGTAGCAAATACAAAATCCTAGGTGAATCACTCTTATTTACTGACTTAAAGCTAGATTTAGTTTGCTTGTCTAGTTGACAAGCCCTGCAAAGGCCTTCCTTCTTGTAGGGACCAGAAGGTAAACCTCTCACAAGGTTATCTTTAGATAGCCTAGCAATGTTTTTCATATTTACATGTACTAGCCTTTTATGTCATAATTCATTTTGATTGCAAACTATATTAAGCAAACAAATATCTTAATTGGCAGAATAAAAATCAACTAAACAAATGTTTCCTTATCTATTTACAATTAAAACATTTTATTTTTCTTTATTAGAAATAATACAAGTTTTTGAATTGAAATATACCTAATAACCTTCATCACATAATTGGCTTATGGAGATAAGGTTATGCTTGAGTCCACTTACATAAGTCACCTTCTTGAATGTGACTGCTCCAATCCTTACTTCTCCATAGCCTTCAGACTGGCCACACTTTGAATCACCAAAGATTACCTTTGGTCTCAGCTTGGACTTGTAGTTGATTAGGTTGTCCTTGATGCCAGTCATGTGTTTGGAGCATCCACTGTCCAGGTACCATAGTTGATTTACAAGTGGACAGCTCTTTTCCTGCAATGAAAACAGTTAGTTGTTCTTGACCCAGGTTACCTTGGGTCCTTTATATTGTTGATAAGAAAAACTGGATATCACAGAATACTAAGGTTGTGATTTATATCTTAATGGATGATATCTTCTGGGAGGTATTATCCAATCTGCAAGTGGGTTAAATGGTTTCTTAGTTTGATTTGAGTTGGTATTATAATTATAATTTTTGTTAAGTCTGACAAGGTTCGACGAATTATTATGAGTTCGTCGACAGAGTTTGACGAAATATGATGAGATTGTCGATCTCTGCTCAGTGAATGAACAAGTTCATTTTCTGTGCCGCAAGTTTGTCGATCTCTGCTCGACGAACCATATAATGTTCGTCGATCGCAGTAAGATGAATGATTATTATATAAATTTGCGTTCAGCGTTCATCGAATTGAGTTCGACGAACTGACCGCATTTCGTCGATCTAAGTTCGACGAAATCTGCTGAACTTTGTTTTTACTTATTTTTTGGTTTCTATTATTTTGACCTATTAAGTTAGGCATTTCTTCTATGGTTTGTTTAATGGTTGTTATTTCTTTGCCCTTAATAGAAACAAATTTAATGGGGGTTGATAAAATATTCTTCTTAAGAATGGGGGGCAAACTTGATGATGCACCCATGCCCAGTTTGTCATTTAGTCTGGCATTGACTGTGCTTGTGATGTCCATCAGCTTAAGGCTTCTCCCATTGAGAGATTCCTCAAGTTGTTTGGCCTCACATAACTCAGTTTTTAATAGAATAATTTTTTCATTAGCTAGTGTAAGTTCATCTTTTAGCTTGGTGTTTTCAGATTTCAACATCTCTTGACTAGCTAGTTTTTTCCTAAGTGTTTTGCTTTCTTTTTCAGAATTTATTAAATCAATGTACATGGTTTTAAATTCAATTTTAAAAGTATCAGAACTATAATCAAAAGAGGACAATACCTGATCAGCTTCTGATTCAAAAGCACCTTCACTGTCAGAATCTTCTTCATCTGAATGACTCCTGGAGGCATCAATTGTCATAAAGCATACTTAATTGGCCCTTGCCTCTTCATCATCTTCAATGGAGCTGGAGGATGTTGATTCATCCTCAATTTCACTCCAGGATTCAGCTACAAAGCCTTTCTCCTTCTTCTTGTATTTGCTGGAAGAATGCCTGCTGCTTTGCTGTCTTCTAGAATCCTTCTCTCTTCTATTTTCCTTCTTTTGATTTTTTGGACACTCTGAGATGAAGTGTCCAGGTTTCTTGCAGCCAAAGCAAACCACTTCTTTAGTGGGGGTTTTGTCATACCTTGGCTTATCATCCTGCCTGGATTACTTTCTTCTGAAATCCTTCCTTGCCATTTTATAGAATCTCTTGGCAAAGAGACTCATCAGCTCTTCATTCGCAGTTGAGGCTTCAGTTTCTTCAACAGCTTTAAAAGTTATGTTGTGCTCCTTCCTTGCTAGTGGAGGTTTTCTCTGCTCAGCTGCTTCTCTGGATTTGATGAGCTGCTCATAAGACATGAGCTTTCCTAAAAGAGATTCTGTGGAAATCTCAGTTAGGCTCCTGGCCTCATTGATTGGTCAGATCCTTTAATCTCATGAGCTTGGGAAGCACATGAGGATTTTGTCATTCACCTCTGTGAGGGTGATGTCCTTGTACAATGTCTTTAGCTCATTGATGATTGAGCTCAGTCTATTGTACATATATGCAACTGATTCTGCTTCCTCCTTCTTGAAGTTCTCATATTGTGATATGAGGTTGGATCTTCTATCTTTTCTTTCATCAGCAGATCTAGAAACCATCTGATTAAGGGAATCCCAAATGGCCTTGGCTGATGTGCATTCAGCCACCTCTTAGAAGATGTCATCTGACATGGTTTGGTACAGAATGTTCATGGTCTTGGCATCAGCAACCTTTGCTTTCTTCTGGGCTTCATTCCACTCAGGTGGTGGAACTGCATTTGTGCTTGAAGCTGCTGTAGTTGTAGAGGCAGTAGCTTGAGGAGGACCTGTCAAGATGGAATTGTAGATATCCTCATCAATAGAATTCATATATAATTTGATTCTTGCCTTCCATATGGCAAAACTATTTAGGTTGCATACTGGAGGTCTGGTGCTTGCATAGTCCTTGTTCTGTGCCATGCTGTGAATATAAATCTAGTAGAAATAAAACTCAGACCTAATTCAGGATCTTTTGGTTTAAGGATTAACTTGTTCAACCAAAGAAACATTGCTCTGATTCCAATTGAAAGTAAGGGTTAGATCTGAAAAACTCTAGAGGGGGGTGAATAGAGTATTTAGGATTTATAAAATTTTTGCTAATTAATTTAATCTATTACTAGTACTGTAGAAATTAAATTAAAAACACAAACACAGCAACCTAGAAAGCACAGCCACAGCAAGAACAAAAGAAAAGAGCAACCTAGATGACACAAGAATTTTATAGTGGTTCCCCTAAACTTGGGTACATTCACTCTTCTACCACCCTGGTAGGAATCCACTCAGGTTTTTGATCAGGTGACTGCCACCAATGAGCTTTTGATTAGGTGCTCAAAAAACAATCCTCAAATCTTTTGATCAGGTGACTTGCAACCAGGAATAACTTTTGAAGGGAGTTAAGAACCCTTTATACAGTGGGGGATGAGAGAGTGATTTTGTCTTCTCTTTCTCAGATACAACTGAGAATACTCTAATGGAAAAATGATGTTAGCAAAGGCTGTTGAAATTTGTGAAGTGGAAGTGGGTGATGGGCAGGCCGGGCGGACTGAGCGGCCTGTGCAGTCTGAGTCTGCAGCCTGGGTGGACTGCTGGTTGCGGCCTGGTGACCTTGGCTGTCTTGGTATCTTGGCTATTGAAGAGCATCCTGTGCAGCATGAGCGGTCTGGTGTGCGGCCTAGTTGGCCTATGGCTAGAGAAGTCAGGCTTCTAACGAAGCGGACTGCGGTTTGCGGGCTGTAGGCAGTGCTTAGTTTGATCAGCGGTCGTGGTTGTGCAAGCTTGTATTAACCGGCGGATTCGGTGTTCTATACGCAGGAGGCTTTGCGGACTGGCGAGTCCGCGGTGTCCACTGTTACGGACTGGCCTTGGAGTTTGGCTATGGCCTTTGTCAAGCTCTGGTGGTACAGCAGGTGCTAGCTGCTGTGGAGGACTGCGCGGACTGGTGATTGAAGTCCGGCAGGTGGCAGATGTCTTGGCAGTAATGCGAGTAGGGCTTGCAAGATCTGCCTTCTGATAGTGTGTTTGGCGATCTGCTTTGGGGCAGGCGGACTGGGCCTTGTCCGCCGAGCTCGCGCTTGCTCTTGGTGGTTTTCTGTACTTGGTCACATTCAGTGACAAGTTCAGTGTGTCTGCGGTATCCGCCTAGTCCGTTGTTGACAGGGCGTACTGCATGTTGGTCGTGGACTTGTGGCAGATGGAGGCTTGTCTTTCGAGCTGTGCGGACTGCCTTCTTGTCCACACATACAATATGCGGACTGTCGCAGTGGTGGCTGTCCTTGTGTGGTGTTTGCGGGTTGTGCGGACTGCCTTCTTGTCCACACATACAATGTGCGGACTGTCGCAGTGGTGGCTGTCCTTGTGTGGTGTTTGCGGGCTATGCGGACTGGTGTCTTGTCCGCATAATATGGGCGGACGGATGCGAGTTTTCCTGTTGGTGAACATCTTCGTTTTACTCCTGGCAGTTTCTCTTGGAATCCGGCTAAGTCCTTGCGGACTCAGTAGATGGGTGTTTTGCTAGTACGCGGGCTGGGGTGGTGATTATATTCACTAGGGTGGTGACCAATCTCCTCACATTGCCTATAAATAGAACCCCCCCCCCCAGCACGTCTACAGTAACTGAGTGAACAGTAAATAGGGCTTAGTCTATTGTTGCGGTCTGGATTTCTCTGTCCGTGTGGGTTGAGTAGAGCTGACGGTTTGATGTGTACAGGTCGCGCGGCTAGCTTCAAGGAGCCAGGAGTTTGGCTTTGACTTCGGTCAAGTACATTGAAGTGTGCGGTCTCTGCGGTCTCAGTTGGTCGCTTCTGCGGCTTGTCAGTGGTTCTCTACTTCAGCGTTTCCAAGTTCCAATAACCTGTCCGCCGGTCTCAGGCGGGTAGGTGGTCTGTTCTTCAGTTCATCAGCAGTCAGTGAATAACGGTGTGTCTGCGCGACCTCGCGGTCTCGGCGGACTCCGTGCTTTATTCGGCGTGTAACAGCTTCAGCTCGAGCGGCTTCGGAGACCTTGGCGAACTGGGCGATCTCGGCGGTCTCCAGTGCTGTCTGCCTGGCTTGTGTTGTGCTTTCTATTTCTAGCTTGTGTACTAGCGAAATCATGTCTCGCTATGTATACCTTGCCTTACAAAGAAGTGTGAATGAATATAAGACCTGTCTGTTCTTCCATTTGTGTTTGGTGTTAAGCTTGCTCTTTGGACTTTCGCATGATCAAGGTGTTAACTGGATAGTTCTGAGAATATTAATTTGACTTTAGGCTATCTTGCTGACCACTTTGAGAAAATTTAACATGGTACCAGAGCCAGGTTCAATAGCGTGAGCAGTGATCAACCTGTGTTGTTGCTCTGTGCTAGAGCGGTGATCAACCTGTGTTGTTGCTCTGTGCTTGCTGGAAGCTTAACCCAAGGTTGTTGCAATGGAAGGGAGCTATGCAAGAGGTCTAGGTATTGAACTCTTAATGCCGACTAACTTTAAGAAGTGGAAGTCGTGCATAAAGAGTTACCTTCTGGGTGAGGAGCAATGGGAGGTCATCGGTGGTGACGACAGACAGGAAGTTACGGCTGCATTTGGTACTGCTGAGCAGGTGAGGCTCTGGAGAAAAACAAATGCAAAGGCGGAGTTTGTTCTTAAGAGGGCTGTGTCACCAGAACTGTTTGATCACATCATTGGATGTGAGTCTGCTGCTGATATTTGGACAACTATTGAAGAGTTGTTCAATCGGAAAAATGTAGCTAGACTTCAGTTTCTAGAGAATGAGTTGGCGAGGACAACTCAAGGAGACCTGACCATCTCAAAATTCTTTCTGAAGATGAAGAGCTTGTGTGCTGAGTTGTTAGCACTTGATCTGGATGAGCCTATCTCTGAGGCTAAGATGAAAAGGCATATAATCTGCAGCTTGCGGAAGGAGTATGTTGCCTTTGTGACATCTGTTCAAGGCTATGCTACTCAGCCATCTCTGTTGGAGCTTGAGAACCTGCTTGCTTCACAGGAAAGTTTGGCAAGGCAGATAGCTGGAGTCATTGTCACTGAGGAAGGCAGTGAAGCTCTCCTCTCAGGCAAGAAGAAGAATGGATGGGAAGAGAAGAAGAAGAAGACTGCTACTAAAAATGAGCCTTCAACTTCTTATCAGTCAGAGAGGAGCGCTGCTCCTAAGAAGGATTGGAAGAAGAACCTGAAGTGTTATAGGTGTCATCAGTGGGGACACTTCAAGCGTGACTGCAAGGTCAAACTGCAGCTTGGGCATGTTGCAGGCAAGGAGTAAGCTTGCTCTAAGAGTGAGGAAGCTGGATGGGGCGGAGCCTTCATGACGGGCACTTGTGTTTGTGCCTTGTCCGCTGTCGACTTCAACGACGAGTGGATCGTAGACTCCGAGTGTGGTCATCACCTCACCGGAGACAAGTCGAAGTTCTCCTCTCTGCAAGCTTACTCAAGTAATGAAGCTATCATAACTGCTGATAATATTGTTTATGCAGTAGAGAAGGAGGGGGTTGTGTCTTTGGGTAGTGATAAGGGGGCACTCACGTTAAGGAGTGTGTCTCACGTACCGGGTATGAAGAAGAATCTCTTCTCTGTGACCAATGCGATCGACGCGGGTTATCACGTTATGTTTGGGCCAACATAAGTGAAGTTCCTTCGCAACGTATCAGCGGTTAAGGCTGATGTTGCTCATGTTGGGAGGAGAGTGAAAAACATGTTTGTTCTTGCAACTAACTCTTATGTTGATCGGATGAGAGCAAACGATAGCACTGTTATATGGCACGAAAGGCTGGGGCATGTAGGAATGGATAAGCTGAAGGCTATGGCTAACAGAAGCCTTGTAAGAGGCTTGCCTAAGCTATCTTCATTTGGCGACAGTCACGTTTGCGTGGGATGTCAATACGGTAAGGCTCATCGTATTCCATTTCATAAATCATAAACGAGGAGCAAGAGACCATTGGAATGCATCCATGGAGACTTGATGGGACCAACCGTCACTGCAAGCCTTGGTGGGAGCAGATACATGCTCGTTCTGATTGATGACTACTCAAGATACACTTGGGTATATTTCTTGAAGGAGAAGTCTGAAGCCTTCTATTTGTTTGTGGAGTTCAAGGAGTTGGTGGAGGTCCGGCTTGGCTTGCGGATCAAGAATCTTAGAACAGATAACGGTGGTGAGTTTGTCTCCTCCGAGTTTTCTAACTTCTGCAGGAAGCATAGGATCCATAGAGAGCTTACTTGTGCTCACACTCCATAACAAAATGGAGTATCAGAGCGGAAGATCTGTCATCTGATGGAGACTTGCAAATGCTAGCTTCATGCGAAAGACATTCCTAGGTCCTTCTGGGCAGAGGGGATGTCTTGTGCTTCTTATGTCATCAATCGAATGCAGCTTAGCCCGATCAACATGAAGACTCCTTTTGAGATGTTGCTGAAGGAGAAGCCCAGTGTGGAACACCTTCGGGTGTTCGGATCAACTTGCTATGTGCATGTCCCGGATGCTTCAAGGACCAAGCTGGATGCAAAGGAAAGGAAGCTTGTCTTTGTTGGCTATGATGAGCGGAAGAAGGGATGGAAATGCATGGATCCTATGACGAAGAAGTTCGTTGTGTTAATATATTTTGTCTTTAACGAGCTGACATCGTATGGAGGTGGGTCGGTTGATCTACCAGAAAGCAAGGTTGATGAAGAGCAGAAGGTGGTTGCTGAAGTTCTAGAAGAGGAGCTTGTTGTTTCACCAGCAGCTCCTGTTGCTTCAAGTTCTGGTGCTGAGGCTTCTGGCTCAGGAAGCAGGGGGAGCTTGCCCGAAGGAGGTGTTGAGCCTGAAGAAGCAACAGAGGTAGTGAGCAAGTAGCAACCTCTTTAGAGATCGAAGAAGGTTGTGAAGCCACCATCTCAGTACTGTGATGGGAATGCAGTGAGCTTTGTCTCCTGCTTCTTTGCAGGTCCTCTGGATGAGCGAGAGCCTGTAAACTTCAATGAGGCCACTGGAGTCAAGGAGTGGGTTGATGTCATGAAGGAAGAGATCGCTGCTCTCAAGAAGAATGAAACCTGGGACCTTGTGCCCAAGGTTGATGGCATTACTCCAGTTACTTGCAAGTGGGTGTACAAGTTGAAGAAGAAGGCTGATGGGAGCATTGATAGATACAAAGCTCGCCTGATTGCTCGAGGATTCTCACAGGAATATGGAGAAGACTATGAGGAGATATTTAGTCCGGTTGTAAAGATGACTTCGGTTAGAGTGGTTATCGTCTTGGCTGCTTGCAAGGGATGGAGGATGTGGTAGCTTGATGTGAAGAATGCTTCTCTTTATGGAGAAATTGACAAGGACATCTTCATGGATCAACCACTTGGATTTGTTTCTGAAGTTCATCCGGACTATGTCTGCAAGCTCGTGAAAGCTCTCTACGGGTTGAAGCAAGCTCATAGAGCTTGGTATGAGAAGATAGCAGAGTATCTGCAATTCTGTGATCATCTTGCTTCCAACTCAGATTCTAGCTTGTTCGTCAAGAAGAAGGGGGAGCTTCAAGTCTTGGTCCTGCTGTATGTGGATGATATGATCGTCACAGAGAATTCGGAGGAGGAAGTAGCTAGGCTCGGGGCTGAGGTGGCTATACGCTTCGAGATGAAAGACTTGGGAAAGCTTCATCACTTTCTCGGTCTTGAAGTGGAGAGGAAGGAGTGCGGGATTCTCATTTACCAGAAAGGATATGTGGATCGCATTGTAAGTCGATTTGGCAAGGGCGAATGGAAAAGTTGCTCTACTCCACTGGAACATGGGCTGAAGCTTCGATGAGATAAAGGAAGGATTCTTCATGATCCCTTGGTGTTCAGGGCTCTTGTAGGGAGCTTGATCTACCTGATGATTACAAGGCCAGACATTGCTTGTGCTGTTGGCCGAGTAAGTCGTTTATGGCTGAACCAAAGAAGTCTCATCTGATGGAGGCAAAGAACATTTTGAAGTATGTCAAGACAACTTCTGATATGGGACTCCTCTATAGTAGAGATGCGGACTTTGCTTTGCTTGGATACACAGATGCTAATTATGGTGGTGACACGGATGATCGGAAATCAACTTCGGGTAATGTGTTCACTTGTGGATCAGCCTGCATTTCGTGGTGTAGCAAGAAGCAGTACTCTGTGTCCGTGTCTACTATAGAAGCTGAGTATAAGGCTTCGGCCTTGGCTGCTCGGGAAGCTATCTGGTTAAGGAGGCTTTTAGAGGATGTTCATGAAGAAGTGAAAGGGCCTACTTTACTCCGGGGTGACAATGATAGTGCTCTCAAACTGGTAAACAATCCAGTATGTCACGCAAGGACCAAGCATATTGAGATCGGGAACCACTTCATAAGGGAGAATGTGTTGGAGGGATCTCTTCTAGTCGGGCATGTTCGGAGTGAAGATAATCTTGCTGACATCTTCACGAAGCCTCTATCGAAGGGGCCATTTCAATGGTTACGAAGCTTGCTGGGCTTGATCACCAATTCTCACTTCAAGGGGGAGTGTTGAAATTTGTGATGTGGAAGTGAGTGATGGGCAGGCCGGACGGACTGAGCAGCCTGTGCGGTCTGAGTCTGCGACCTGGCCGGGCTACTGGTTGCGGCCTGGTGACCTTGGCTCTCTTGGTAGCTTGGCTGTTGAAGAGCAGCCTGTGCAGCCTGAGCGGTCTGGTGTGCGGCTTGGTTGGCATATGGCCAGAGAAGTCGGGCTTCTAGCAAAGCAGACTGAGCGAACTGCGGTTTGCAGGTTGTAAGCAGTGCTTAGTTTTATCAGCGGTCGTGGTTGTGCAAGCTTATGTTAACTGGCAGAATGGGTATTCTATCCGCGGGAGGCTTTGCGGACTGGCGAGTCTGCGGTGTCCGCTGTTGCGGACTAGCCTTGGATTTTGGCTATGGCCTTTGCCGAGCTCTGGTGGTACAACAGGTGCTAGCTGCTGTGGAGGACTGCGCGGACTGGTGATTGAAGTCCGGCAGGTGGCCGATGTCTTGCCAGCAGTGCGAGTAGGGCTTGCGAGATCTGCCTTCTGATAGTATGTTTGGCGATCTACTTTGGGGCAGGCGGACTGGGTCTTGTCCGCCGAGCTCGCGCATGCTCTTGGTGGTTTTCTGGACTTGGTCACATTCAGTGACAAGTTCAGTGTGTCTGTGGTATCCGCCGAGTCCGCTGTTGACCGGGCAGACTGTCTGTTAGTCGTGGACTTGTGGCGGATGGAGGCTTGGCTTTCGAGCTGTGCAGACTTCCTCCTTGTCCACACATATAGTGTGCGGACTATCGCAGTGGTGGTTGTCCTTGTGTGGTGTTTGCGGGCTATACAGACTGGTGCCTTGTCCGCATAGTATGGGCGGACTGATGCGAGTTCGCCTGTTGGTGAACATCTTCGTTTTACTCCTGGCGGTTTCTCTTGGAATCCGGCTAAGTCCTTGCGGACTCAGCAGACGGGTGTTTTGCTAGTGCGCGGGCTGGGGTGGTGATTCTATTCACTAGGGTGGTGACCACACTCCTCACCTCGCCTATAAATAGAACCCCCCCCCCCCCCCCCAGCACGTCTACAGTAACTGAGGGAACAGTAAGTGGGGCTTGGTCTATTATTGCGGTCTGGATTTCCCTGTCCGCGCGAGTTGAGTAGAGCTGATGGTTTGCAGTGTGCAGTTCACGAGACTAGCTTCAAGGAGCCAGGAGTTTGGCTTTAACTTCGGTCAAGTACATTGAAGTGTGCGGTCTCTGCGGTCTCATCTGATCGCTTCTGCGGCTTGTCAGTGGTTCTCTGCTTCAGCGTTTCCAAGTTCCAAGAACCTGTCCGTCGGTCTCAGGCGGGTAGGCGGTCTGTTCTTCAGTTCATTAGCAATCAGCGAATAACGGTGTGTCCATGCAACCTCGTGGTCTCGGCGGACTCTGTGCTTTATTCGGCGTGTAGCAGCTTCAGTTCGGGCAGCTTCGGCGACCTTGGCGGACTGGGCGGTCTCGGCGGTCTCCAGTGCTGTCCGCCCGGCTTGTGTTGTGCTTTCTGTTTGTAGCTTGTGTACTAGCGAAATCATGTCTCGCTATGTATACTTTGCCTTGTAAACAAGTGTGAATGAATATAAGACCTGTTTGTTCTTCCATTTGTGTTTGGTGTTAAGCTTGCTCTTTGGGCTTCCGCATGATCAAGGTGTTAACTGGATAGTTCTGAGAATATTAATTTGGCTTTAGGCTATCTTGCTGACCACTTTGAGAAAATTTAAAAAAGGCTCCCCCTAAGATATAGAATGGTTCAGGAAGTTAAAGCCTTGCTGTAGGGTGATAGGTCTTCAAACTTTTGCTTTGACCAGAAGAACTCCCGGAACTTCTTGACAGATAGAGTGTTTGTTGTCCTTTGAAGAATCCTGGGATATAGAAGGAAGAAGACTCTTGATCTTGAGTGTATGTTCTTATTCTTCTTCAGCTTGCTGTTCTTTTCTCTGGTCAAGGGCTAGGGCTTTTTGTCTCTTGACAGTGTTATTGCCCTGTGAGCTCTGTATTCTGTATATTCTCTGTGTCAGTTTTTTTATTCTCCTGTATTACTATATGTTCTATTATTCTTCTGTCGAGAGAGATGAAGAAAATTCCTTTTATATTTTCCATATAATTTCCCTTTGAAATTTGAATTCCTTTCTTCATTTAATGTTGACGGCCTGGAGAATATTTGCATTGATTGATTTCCCCAACTGTCCCATGGAAAAACGGCAAGCAATAATCATGATGAAGACTGTAATCAATGCTTGCTTCTAACAGTAATATTCAGAGAATATTTATGCATTGATTACTCAGAAATTATTGCAATAGAAAAGAGACAGAGGGAGGGAAATTTCTAAGTCTGTAACTTTACAGAATTCGTTGAGCAAAATTTATCGATCTATGTCCAGAGTTCGTCGAACAGAGAAGTCAAGTTCGTCGAACAGATAATAGTTGTTCGTCGAGCTGAGATCCAAGATCATCGACCTGGGGACAGAACTGCTTTCTCTGGAACCTTGCCAACTCTGTGCATCAAGATCGTCGAGCTGAGAATATAACTTTGTCGACTGAATAACAGAATTCCATGTTCTTGGACTTAAGTATGTTGAAGTAACGTGTCCAGAAATAGTCGACCTCAGAACTGGGTTCGTCAACCTGATAACTAGTTTCATCGAGCTGAGAACTTCTAACTACTACTTTGATAAATCTTGCCAAGACTGTGGTCTAAGCTCGTCGAGCTGAGAAGGTGAGTTTGTCGACTGGAGTGTGATTCTGGACTTAGAATAGTTAGTTGTTTCTTGAATAAGATGTTGAAGTAAAATACCCAGAGATCGTCGACCGGAGAACTGAGTTCGTTGACCTGAGAACTAAGTTTGTTGACTGGAGTTAAGTGTTATTGGGTACATTAGAAAATGTGTACCAGATTTGAAGAAGCCACACCCTACTCAATGATATGCATCAAGATGTATTTGATGTTATTTTGAGTTTATATGTGTAGGTTTAGTAAATGCAGGAATGCAGAAAAATTTCTAAGTCCATGTGTCGACATCAGGAGAAGTTGTGTCGACACTTATGAAGGCTTGTGTCGATACTGGAGAAAAGCTGTGTTGACACTTGGAGCTAATTGTGTCGACACTTGGAAAGAATGTGTCGACACCTGAAGAAACTTAGTCGACATACAAAGGCAGTGTCGACACACAGGAATGCTTAGTCGCATCAATTATATCGACACCAAGAGGCAGTGTCGACACATAGAAGATCTTGTCGACATCAACTGTGTCGACACACAGGACTTGTGTCGACACACAGTAGAGTTTCAACAAAGTTAAAGAGAAGGAGTATTTGTGTCGACACCAAGAGGCTGTGTCGACACACAAAAGACCTTGTCGACATCAACTGTGTCGACACACAGGACTTGTGTCGACACACAGCAGAATTTCAACTAAGTTATAAAGAAGAAGTAATTGTGTCGACATACAGAATCTGTGTCGACACATTCAACAGAAGGCTGTGTCGAGAAGTATTAACAACAACAGAGTTGTGTCGACACCACCAAGTTGTGTCGACACTTAGTTCACTTGTGTCGACACTTAGTCTACTTGTGTCGACACATAATGAAGATCAGACTCGATACTTTCAGATAGAGACAGTATCTTCAAGAAGTGACTGGATGACTTGATAGCTGCCATATCTAACCGGTCTACTACAACTGTCAAAGCTGTCAGAAGGTTGTTAGAAATCGGATCAGCCGGTTACCATGGAGGAAGACTATATAAAGGCTTTCTCCTTCAACAGAACATAGTAGAATCACAATTAAGATTGAAGAACTTATACAGATAACTAACAATAAGAAGAAGACCTTCGACAAAAGATCTAAGAAGTTGGAGAGAGAGAGCTCCATCTAAGAAGTGCAGTTGCTGAACCAGACTGCCAAGAAAGATTCAGATTGAGATCTGAATCTCGAGTTAGAAGCTAATTGAAGATTGACTTCTCAAGAGTTCAACCCTACTGAGTTCAGATTCAAGAATCTTTGAAGAAAGCTAAGAGAGGTTGTGCTCTGCCATCAGTTTCTTCCAAGAACTGATCAAGAAACCATCCATCCCTTCTCTCTCTACCTGGGTGGTTGTAAAACATTTTGTAAACACTATTTTCTGTAGGATCTAATCTAGATCTAAGCTGTAAGCCTATTTTATAAAGGCTGAGTGTAGGAGAATATTTTCTCTGAGTGGTAGGCCTTGTTGAAGGCTGAGGTAGGGCTGTGAGCCTGAGTTGTAGGAGATTGATATCTCTGAGTTGTAGGCCTTGTGTAGGCTGAGGTAGGGCAGATTGCCTGAGTTGTAGGAGCCTTGTTTGGGGTTCTGAGGTGTAAGATCTGAGGATCTGAGGTGAAGAGGAGAAGTTAGGCCGAATCTAGCACACTGCTAGATAGGCGAAGTGGGAAAGTGGATGTACCCAGACCTTGGGGAACCACTATAAAAACTGTGTGCACTCTGTGATTGAATGTTTCTTTGAATGTTGTGCTGTGGTAGCTGTAGAATTTGCAGTTTATTATTTGTTAACTGAACAGCTTTTCAGCCTTAAAAGAAAAACAGGAATTACACCTATTCACCCCCCCCCCCCTCTAGGTGGTTTAGGCACTAATTCTTTCAAGTGGTATCAGAGGGAGGTTACTCAAAGGACTTAACAGTCTGAGTGAGATCCTTATGGTAGATTCAAGATCAAGAAAATGGGTTCAGGTGAAAATCATAAGGAACTAGGTTCTATGAAATTACCCATATGCAGAAAGGAGATATTTGGCATCTGGAAAGAAAGGGTCAGGCTGTTTATGGAGGCATCTGATCCAAGGATCTACATTACAGTAAAGGAAGGTCCTTATATTCCAATGAATATTTCAGTTCTAGATGCAAACCAAAGAATTCCCAAGGATTATTCAGAGATGACCAAGGATGAGATCATCTTGGTAACTATGGATAAAAGAGCCCAGAACATCATAGTAAGTGACATTGATGATGCAACTTTCCAGAACTTGATTCACTGCAAGACCTCCAAGGAAATGTGGGATACTTTGATAGTCTACATGGAGGGTTTTGAAGAAGTCAGACAAGATAGAAAATCTATGCTCAACTAAGAATATGAGAGTTTCAGATAAGGAAAGTCTGACAGTATAACTGAGTGTTATAAAAAGTTCTATAGAATAGTTAATAAGTTGATGTCCTATGGAAGAATATTCAGTACATATAAACTGAATGATAAATTTCTAAGATCTTTGACAAAGGATTGAGACACTAAGATTTGTGCAATTAGGGAAGTGGCCAAACTTGCAGATATCTCACCTCCAACTTTGTTTGGAAAATTACTGGCATATGAGATGCAATTGATGCCTAGGAAAGAGGAAGAGAAAAGTGTAAAAGGGGAGCATAGAGAAAAGTTTGTGGCCTTCAAGGTTGAAGCCACTAGGAAGAATAGGAGGATGTCTTCATCTCCTCCTAAAATAGTTGCTGAAATTACTTCAGATAATTCAGACAACCAAAGTTCAGAAAGCAGTGACTCAGATGAAGACTTTGCTGCCTTCACAAGGCAGTTTCAGAGATTCCTGAAGAAGAAGCAGTGGAAGTCTAAGCCTTCCATATCTCAGCCTAAGGATGATTATTATCAAAAGCGGAAGTCATCCAAGAAGGACAGGAGCAGGTCTAAGCCAAGCAAATCTACAATATCCAAGATAGTTTGCTACTGCTGTAATAGGCCTGGACATGTTGTGGCTGAGTGTCCAGATAGAAGAAAAGAGTCTACTAATAAAAAGAAGATTCAACACCAGAGCAAGAAGGAGAAATCCTTTATTGCTAAGAAGGAGAAGAGCTTGACAGACCAATCATCTTCAGAGTCAGAATCTGAAGCTGAGGCTTACATTGGTCTATATGCAGCAGATGAAGAAGAAGAGTTTCTGCAAGTGCTGAACTCTATCTATGAACAAGAAGACCATCAGTGCAAGGGGCTGATGGCTTTATCAAAAGAAGACAAGTGCCAGGATCATCCTGGTCCTAGTAAGGTACAATGTCTTTCTAGAAATTCAGATTCTAGTACTGTGTTAGAGTCAGCAACATCTGAATCAAGTGATGTGGATGGGTTTGAGTCTGAAGGTGATATTCATCAGCTGATAGATGAATATGGAGACTTATTGCAGGCACTAAAGAAAAGCAAAAACCTTGCCAAGACTCTGGCTAAGGAAATTGCAGATCTTAAGATGGCTGCATCTGATTCAGAGAAGTTGCTGGATCAGAAGTTGAATAAGATATCCAGACTGAAAAACATTACTGTTATTCAGATGGGTACTATCACATTTAAGAATGATCAGATTAAAAATCTGGAGAATATACTTCAGAAAGAAAAGGAGATAGTAGCTAGTTTTTCTAAACCAAAATCTGTATTACCCTTGATTGATGAGTTTGTGCCTCAAAAGGGTAAGGCTGGGTTAGGGTTTAAGAAAACTGCATGAACTTCTAGGTCCAATTCTAAAGGCAAAGCCCAGCACAAAACAAGAAACCTACTGTAAATAATTCAGCTAAGTTTGTACCTAAACAAAGGTATAACAAGTTTGAGTGCTTGTGTTGTGGCAAGGTAGGCCATTTTGCCTTAGACTATTGGCACAATACTAGTGTCAAGGAGAGTAGCAGTCTGCCTGTCAGAAAAGCTGCAGGTAGATTTGTTAAATTTCAGGCTAACATGAACCAAGGACCCAAAACTCATTTGGGTTCTAAGGTAAGGTAATTCTTTATTGCAGGTTAGTCCAATTTGTCATGTCCCAATATGGTACTTGGACAGTGGATGTTCCAGACATATGACTAGAACAAGGGGGTTGCTGAAGGACTACTCACCTATCATGAATGGGCCTAAAGTAACCTTTGGTGGTTCTGAAAAAGGAATCATCAAAGGATTTGGTAACATGTCTAATAACCAGATTACTATCTCTCAAGTGGCCTAAGTGAAGGGTTTGAAATACAACCTTATTAGCATAAGTCAGTTGAGTGATTTAGGATATGACATTTCATTTATTAGGAATGGATGTCATATCAAAAGGTCAAGTGATCAAAAGGTCATATTGACAGGATATAGAAAGAGAAATGTGTACTGTCTTAACTTTGAGTGTGAGAATAATGTTTCTCATATTTGTCATGTAGTTGATGAGAGAGTCTCTCATTGTGTTAAATGGCACAAGAGGCTGTCCCATCTTAACTACAAGACTATTGGCCAACTCTTTAGCAAAGAGTTAGTGAGGAATGGTCCTCAAGTTAAGTGTATAAAGGATGGGATATGCTCTGCTTGTCAAAAAGGCAAGCAGACTAAATCCACCTTTCATAACCTTGAAAACAAAGATTCAGTGAGGTGTGTATACCTCTTGCATATGGATCTATTTAGTCATATGCCAGTTCATAGTCTAGGTAGGAAGGTCTACACATTTGTGGTGGTAGATGACTATTCTAGATATACATAGGTGTTCTTTCTGAGACAAAATCTGAAACCCCAAGTGTTTTATATAGTTTTGTCAAACAAAATCAGAATGAACTGCACAGTACAGTGGTCAAAATCAGAAGTGACCATGACACTGAATTTCAATCTGAGAGTATGACAAGATTATGTGAAGAATTTGGGATTTTCCAAGAATTTTCCTCACCTAGAACCCCACAGCAAAATGGTATTGTCGAAAGGAAGAATAGAACACTGATTGAGGTTGGTAGAACTCTATTGAGTGACACTTCTCTCCCAGAATATTTTTGGGCTGAGGCAGTAAACACTGCATGTCATGTGATCAATAGTGCTTCTATCACCAAGGGCCATAAAAAGACTCCCTATGAGATTATGAAGGGCAGAAAACCAAATTTATCCTATTTTAGGATTTTTGGTTGCAAGTGCTATGTACTTAACAATGACAATTCTTATCTAACTAAGTTTGCTGCCAAATCCCAAGATGGGATATTTGTTGGGTACAGCAACAATAGTAAGGCTTATAGGGTCTACAACTTGATTACTCAAGTTGTAGAAGAGTTTGTACATGTAGTCTTTGATGAAACAAGACTGATTAACTGTGAGTTGTCAAGTAGTTCTTGCAGTTCAACAGGTATAAATGAGAGAGTGGACAAGCTTACCATTACAGAAGATTCAACTGCAAATCAGGAAGTGGAAAATGGTGGCTGCTGTCCAGGGGGAGTATAAGACTCTCCAGATGATGATGAAAACCAAAAAGTGCAGCATAATGAAGAGACTGGAGGTGTACAACCTGAAGATAGACTACCTCCAGCTTATAGACACTTAAAGGATCATCCAGCAAATCAGATAATTGGTGATCCAAGACAAGGAGTACAAACAAGGAGCAGGAATCTGAACACAGTTCTGTGCTCTAGTTTCTTATCACAAGTGGAACCCAAGAAATTTTAAGAAGCTGTTCTAGACCCACATTGGATTGATGCCATGCAAGAGGAGCTGAATCAGTTTAGAAGATGCAAGGTCTGGAAGTTAGTTCCTAAACCAAAAGACCACAACATCATTGGAACAAAGTGGATCTTCAGGAACAAACTGGATGAGAATGGGATCATTGTGAAGAACAAAGCAAAACTTGTTGCAAAAGGATACAGGAAGGAAGAGGGTATTGATTTTGATCAAACCTTTGCCCCAGTAGCAAGACTGGAAGCAATTAGGATGTTCCTTGCTTATGCAACATATCAAGGCTTCAAGGTATTCCAAATGGATGTAAAATCAACATTCTTAAATGGAAATCTAAAAGAAGAAGTATATGTAGAGTAGCCCTCAGGTTTTGTTGATCCTCTCAAACCTGATTATGTTTATAGACTTAGGAAAGTATTATATGGGTTGAAACAAGCCCTAAGGGCATGGTATGAAACCATGTCTAATTTCATAATTGAGAACAAATTCTCAAGGGGGAAATAGACAAGACTCTATTCCTTAGGGAATCCAAAGGAAAGATAATCCTAGTCCAAATATATGTTGATGACATAATATTTGGGTCTACTGAAAGTAATCTTTGCAGAAAGTTTGCAAAACTTATGCAAGGAAAATTTGAAATGAGCAGTATGGGAGAACTTAAGGTCTTCTTGGGTCTCCAAGTAAGACAGACTGAAGATGGCCTGTCCATTTGCCAGTCTAAGTTCACCCTGGAGTTAATAAAGAAGTATAGTATGGAATCATCCACTACCATGAGAACTCCTATGGGGACAAATATGTCTCTAAGCAAAGATGATGCAGGGAAACCTGTAGATGAAACTTTGTATAGAAGGATAGTTGGCTCCCTTCTATATCTGACTGTTAGTAGACCAGATATCATGTATGCTACATGTGTCTGTGCTAGGTACCAATCCTGCCTTAAAGAATCTCATCTGACTGCAGTCAAAAGGATTTTGAGATATCTTAAGGGCACACCTTATCTAGGCCTTTGGTACCCTAGGAATGGAGATTTTCTACTGACAGGCTATTCAGATGCAGATTTTACAGGTTGCAAAGAAGATAGAAAAAGTACTACAAGCACCTGTCAATTTCTAGGAGGAAGATTGGTGTCTTGGAGCAGTAAGAAGCAGACTAGTGTGGCAATTTCCACAGCTGAGTCTGAATATGTGGCAGCAGGAAGTTGATGTGCACAGCGGTTGTGGATTCAGCATCAGCTAGAATACTATGGTATTCAGGTAAGTAGAACACCTTTGTTTTGTGATTCTACAAGTGCAATTTCTATTGCTAATAATCCGGTTTCACATAGTAGGACTAAGCACATAGAAATTAGATACCATTTTCTTAGAGAACATGTGGAGAAAGAGGACATCTCTCTAAAATTTGTTAAAACTGATTATCAAATTGCAGATATGTTTACTAAGCCTCTGGATGAAACAAAATTCAATAAGTTTAAAATTGAATTAGGAATGTTGAACATAGATTAGTTTAACAATATCGACTAAGTAAAATAGTGTCGACACAAGGAGTTGTCTGTGTAGACACATAGAGGTGGTGTCGACATTCCAGGGAAATGATGTTGATACATTTAGAAAATTGGTGTCGACACTTCAGATAAATAGTGTCGACACATCCAGGAGTGGTGTCGACACATCCAGAGATGGTGTCGACACTTAGGTTCAACATAGATTTCGTCGAGTGGAGTATCGACTAATCGTCGAGCACAAATGTATAAGTGTCGACACATAGAAGTCAACACTTATGTCGAGACATTAGAAGTCTGTGTCGACACTTTTCAACAGTGTCGACACATTATGAGAAAAAGACGTGCCTTTTCACCTTCATTTTTAGAAAGGTATAAATAGGTCAACAGCATTGTCTATCGACACGCTTTCCATAGTTTCGAGACCAAAACTTTGTGTCGACAACTCTCTCATCTAAATTCAAGATTTCTCTAAATCCTAATGGCACCAAAGATCGAGGATAATGTCAATGAAGGATACGAACTGGTTCGGAACGCATTTGATGGAGCGGAATCAGAAATTACAGGGGTAGTAACCCTAATTACAGAGAATGGTTTGTAGTTTCTAGTTTCTGAACCAACTAAGATTTGGAAGAAAGAAACTCTAGAATTCTTTGGTGCTGCTACCCTAGATCATACCGGACTCAAAATTAGATCCACAGTTCATGGTGTAAAGGTAAAAATCACCCAGAAGAGTTTAAGAAAAGTTCTTCACCTGCCAAGAGCCCAAGAGGAAGAAGATGTACCTGCTTCTAAGATAAGAGAAGCACTTCAATGGTGTAGACTGGATTCCACCATAAAGATTGGCTCAGCCTTGAACAGGAAAGACATGAATATGCAAGGAAAGTTCTTGTCAGAAGTTGTGGGGAAAGTGATTCTATGTAAGGCAGGGGGACATGATAGGATTTCTGCCTATATGTTCAGCCTAATGACCAGGATCATCTACACACTGAATACTGATTGGTCAGCAGTCATATTTGAGAAGATTAAGGAAAGTATGAAGAAACCAAACCTGGGAAGAATAGTGAGCTTGTATTTTGCTGGAACAATACCTAAAGTGATGGAAAAGTCAGCTGGGACTAAGATAAATCACATGAGAAGGATGGACATGTAACACCCCAGTTTTGCAAGAGAGTCAGTGTGCGGTTCTGGAAATTTTTGAGTTTCTGGCAGGAGGCACACGGCTTGCGACACGGGCGTGTCGCAGGGCGTGTCGAGGCCGTGTCGACACTCGGCCCAAGTGTCGACACTTTCGCTCGACAAAGTGTCGAGAGTGAGACACACGGCCTGCGACACAGGCGTGTTGCAGGGCGTGTCGAGGCCGTGTCGACACTCGGCCCAAGTGTCGACACTTTCGCTCGACAAAGTGTCGAGAGTGAGGCACGCGGCCTGCGACACGGTCGTGTCGCAGGGCGTGTCGAGGCCGTGTCGACACTCGGCCCAAGTGTCGACACTTTTGCTCGACGAATGTCGATACTGGGGTACACGGCCTATGACACGGGCGTGTCACAGGGCGTGTCCCGCGTGGTCGACGATCTTCGCTCGACATTTTCCGCGGTGTCGACACAAAGCCTGTCGACGGGTGCCGAGACTTGGAACACGGCTTGGGACACGGGCGTGTCCCAGGCCGTGTCACCTCTCGGGTTGGTTTCGGGGCCGTGTCGTTGGAGGCACACGGCAGGCCACACGGCCGTGTCACTAGGGACACGGGCGTGTCGGATTGAACACGGGCGTGTCGGATTCCCGTGTGCGGTTCCAGGCGCGTCGATTTGAGACGGCGAATGAGGCACACGGCCCTGGACACGGGCGTGTGCCAGGCCGTGTTCGGCTCAGATTTTCTATTTTCCAGGCGAATCGAGGCCATTCTTTTTCTGGTTTGGGGATCTAACGGTTCAGGCCATCTCTTGGGAAGTTAAGTCCGATTTTAGGGTTGGAAACCCTCATTGTTTTCCAAGTCTTCTCTTTCTAAGTTCTTGAGAAAAGCTAGAGCAAGGAGGAAGAAGAAGAAGGTCTTGGGCTGTAGGAAGGGTTTCGGAGCTCCAAATCGCGAACCGAGTCCGGATCCGTGAAGCTTAGATCGTTGCGAAGATTTCCATCCGGCTATTTTGCCATGGCAAGGAAGAGGAGTCGGAAGGTAACGACATCTCTCCTCTCGGTCTTTAGGATGCATGTTTTTAGCATCGTTTCCTTCTAGATTTTGGGCACCAACCACTCGATTGAGAGGTGTTTTGGTTGCCAAGGTTCAAGAGGAACCTCCGGGTCGATTGAGTCCGTCCCCGGCATATTTTGCATTAGAGATCCGCTTCGCTAGTGGATTAGGCATGGTGGGTGAAGCCGTAGTCGCGACCGTTAGTCCGACTCGGTGATGTTGCATACGAACTTAGGGATTCGTAGAGATTCCGTTGCGGCAAGACGTCGTTTGTGATGTGATGGTGTTTCCCTTTTGTTTGAAAGAGTACGTGTAGTCGGAACCGGACAAGGTTAGCTCCTCGTGGCGGTAGATGGTTTCCTTGAAGGACAAGGTTAGCTCCGTATGAGTTGGAGATGGTTTCCTTGGTGGACAAGGTTAGCTCCGCACGAGTTGGAGATGGTTTCCTTGGTGTGCGGGAACGCTGCAGTACAAATGAGGGATTATGGTGATTTTAGTCTTGGATTATGACGTGTCAAGGCGTGGCTAAGTCTCCGTGGTCGGCTGGCTATCCCGTGACATGTGCGTCATGTGTGGAGAGTGTCCCGGCGAGACTAGTCCCCTTCTGTGAGACTGACGAGAATGCCAAGCTTGGGGCAAGCCCGGGCAATGAGGCCATGAGCGGGTGGGGTCCAGCAAGGCTTCTTAGAATCGGTCAGTCTGTGTTTGTTGGAATCCTGACATGAGACGTCAGAGCTTGCAGTCAAGCCCGGGGCTAAGCCCACGAGCGGGTGGGGCCTTGGCAAGAATTCCATGTGGCGGCTTGTGCGCCGTTTGAGGGAGTTGTGTCTCCCTCATTGTTTGCGGCTTTATGCCAATGGGGAAATGTGAGTACCCAAATGTTGTGATGTTGTGCTAGTTGCATACGCAGTAGGGTGCCTTGGGCGAAGCCCGAGTGTTGCATTCATGTTGCATAGTAGGCCCTTTCCTTATATGCTCAACCAATAGAGAACATGTTTGATGATTGAGACATCCAAGCCTGTTTTAAATGTTCTTCTGTTTATAGCTATTTTTATTGCATATGAAGTGCTGACTTGCAGGTTGGAGGGTTCCCCGGGGTCCGTTAGGGGCGGCCGGGAGGAGATGTGTTGTTACACAGTTTGAGGTCAGCCTTTGCTGACCCACGTTACTAATAATTTTTACAGGGCAAGGATCGCATGCAGGAGCTAGCACGCCGGCCAAAAAGGCCTAAGCCCACGAAGTGTTTTTCCCTCTTTTGTAGCACTACATTTATGATGATGTTTGTTTGAGACTCTTTTGTCCGGCTTGCATGCCGAGGTAGACTAGGAGTGCTGAGCACATTCATGATTGATGTAGTATGTCTCTTTTGGACACTTGATGTTAGGCCTTAAGGCCATTTGTTTTACTCTTTAGTGGTGGATAACTTCTAGTCCTATTTGTTTCCGCTGTGTTGTGCAAGTGTTTTGAGTTTGGGTAGTTATATCAACTTATAATACTAAAGCTGTGGCGTTCGTATGCTGTGGGGCCCCGGCCGGACCCATATTATACGTCCACTACAGGGGAGGTGTTACAATTTGGTATCAGAGGGAGGTTTGATTCAAGGTTAGTGCGTAGAGAAGTTATCCACATAAGAGTAACGCGGGACTATGAGTGTCCTTATGTTTTAGTCTTGAGATTGGAGACTAATCCCTTATTTCTTGTTTTCCTGAAGAGTGCAAGCAACGAGGCGGGCACTTCAAGAGCAAGGGATGATCTCTCGGCGAGTAGTGCTACTGCTCCAGGGCTTTTGGGCACGGGTGTAAACCCGGCCGACTTCTACCGTATGCTTGCAGAAGCGATGGTGGCAGCCCAAGCGGCGGCTGCAGCCCAGGTAGCAACCCCTGCTACACCGGACACGGCGACGGCCGTGCCAGGCGGAGAAGCCAGGCGAGTGGAGCCTTTGGCGGAAAGGGTGGTGGTAGGACATGGAGACCGGCACATGAAGTATTTCCTGAGTTTCCATCCCCTGTCTTTCAAGGGTGTTGGAATGCCAACGGAGGCGGAGGATTGGTGGGTTCGTATTCAAGAACTGCTAAGGGCGGCAGAGACGCCAGAGGAAAAGAAAGCGGAGTATGCAGTGTTCATGTTGGAAGGAGACGCCAAGTTGTGGTGGGTGAGCCTTAGTGGCCGCCAGTTTCCTGGACGCACCCCGTCGGTGGAGGAATTTGGGGACGCTTTTCTAAAGAGATATATTCTAGTTTCTACACGGTTGGCCCTGCAGAGGCTGTTTCTGCATCTAATGCAGCGAGACAAGACGGTGGACGAATACGTGCAAGAGTTCACCCGTTTGGGTCGTTATGCGGGAACGACAATGGCGGATGATGTAGAGAGGGATAACCTCTTCTACCAAGGGTTGAGGGAAAATCTGAGACAACCCCTCATCTCCATGAAGAGGGCGGGATTTAATGATCTAGTTGAAGCCGCCAGGAGTTTGGAGAATGATCTGGAGTGAACCCAGCGTCGAAAGGGTTTTACTCCCAAGCAAGGGGAAGGGAAGCCTTCCCAATCTCATGTAAATTCTGATGGGAGTAGGTGGAGGAAGAAGCCTCACTTTTTCGGGTCCGGTGAAAAGAGCAAGTGGGCGCCAGGAGGTTCTCACTCTAGGGGACCACCGACGTGCTACAACTGCGGGAAGGTTGGGCACATAGCCCGCGCCTGTCAGCAAGGGGGAGCGGGGCAAGAGACAAAGCAAGAGCAGTATGTGCGCTCGGGCCCCAGTGCTGCAGAGAAAGGAAAGATGGCGGAGTCGAGCGCTTCTCGGTTCCAACCGGTGCAACCAAGGGCTTACAACCTTGGACAGCAAGAAGCAATCCGTCAAACCGATATGGTGACAGGTATGAAGAACATTTATGTTTAAATTTTGTGCTTCATCCTTTTAGACTTTTGTGTGGTGTCTATGTTGTAGGCTCCGTGTTAGTTTCCGGATACCCTGCTAGGGTATTGTTTGACACGGGAGCATCGCACTCCTTTCTTGCGGAGAGCTTCATCCGGAGAATAGGAGTTGAGTCTTTCTCGGTGGACGCGGAGTTGAAAGTGCGCATGCCCAATGGGTCATCCATGAGCACCGGGGCTAAAGGGCGCATTTGTTGGGAGCTAGACGGAGTTTCCTTCATTTTGGAAGCAGCAGTGTTACCATTAGTAGAGTTCGATGTCATTTTGGGCATGGACTGGCTTGCAGAGCAGCGCGCCAGTATTGATTGTTTATCCAAGGTAGTGACCCTAAAGAGTAAGGGGCAAGCAGAAGTCAAATTTGTGGGCCTTTGTGGAGTAGCCCATTCCCTAATTACGGCCATGCAAATGATGCGGGCGGTTAACTAGGGTGGTGTGGAGCTGGTAGCGTTGTTGGAGGTTCGTCTCTCCCAGCTATCTATTGAGTAAGTGCCCGTTGTGGCAGAGTTCAAGGATGTGTTTCCGGATGAACTCCCTGGAGCGCCTCCTCGTCGGGAGATCGACTTCTCGATCGAGTTAGTGCCGGAGGCTAGACCGGTGTCGCGTCCTCCATTTAGGATGGCACCAAAGGAGTTGACGGAACTTAAGGTACAGTTACAAGAACTGTTGGAGCAAGGGTATATTAGACCCAGTTCTTCACCGTGGAACGCATCGGTGTTGTTTGTTAAGAAGAAAGACGGTAGCATGCGCCTATGCATAGACTACCGAGAGCTGAATAAATTGACCGTCAAGAATAAGTATCTGATTCCTCGGATAGACGATTTGTTTGACCAATTGGTGGGTTCAGTGGTATATTCGAAGTTGGACTTGAAGTCAGGCTACTATCAGCTGCGAATTCGAGATGAGGACATACCCAAAACTGCCTTTGGTACAAGGTATGGACACTTTGAGTTTACGGTGATGCCGTTCGGGTTGACGAACGCACCATCGGTATTCATGGATCTGATGAATCGAGTATTTCAGGATTGCTTGGATTCGTTTGTGGTTGTCTTCATTGATGACATCTTGGTGTACTCCAAGTCTGAAGTGGAGCATGAGACCCACTTGAGAGTGGTCCTGCAAGTGTTGAGGGAGAACCAATTGTTTGCAAAGTTCTCAAAGTGCGAGTTCTGGTTAGCCAAGGTGGCATTTTTGGGCCACGTGATTAGTGGTGATGGGGTGGCAGTGGATCCAGCGAAAGTGGAGGCCATCAGAGATTGGCCGGTGTTGAGGACCGTGGCGGAAGTCCGAAGTTTTCTTGGACTAGCCGGGTATTATAGGAGATTCGTGGAGAATTTCTCGAAGATAGATCTACCCCTCACCTCTCTCACTTGTAAAGATCATAAGTTTGTGTGGACCCAAGAGTGCGGTCAAGCATTCGAGTCACTGAAGGAGAGGCTTATGATGGCTCCAATCCTGAGTCTACCGCAAGGGACCGAGGGATTTCAGATCTTCAGTGACGCATCGGGATGCGGTTTGGGTTGCGTTTTGGTGCAATATGGAAAGGTGATAGCTTTTGGGTCTAGACAGCTGAAACCTCATGAGAGGAATTACCCCGTCCACGACTTGGAGTTGGCGGCGGTAATCTTTGCGTTGAAAATATGGCGGCATTATGTTTATGGCGCAAAAGTGGAGATTTTCACGGATCACAAAAGCTTGAAGTATCTCTTGGATCAAAAGGACTTGAACATGCGGCAACGCAGGTGGGTTGAGTTTCTTAGAGACTACCAGGTGGCGATTCAGTATACGCCAGGTAAAGCCAATGTGGTGGCGGATGCCTTGAGTAGGAAGTACTCAGGGCAAGGGAATCGGATCCAAGCCCATGATGAGCGGTTGGTACGGGAATGGGAGTCCCTTGGTTTAGAATGTGTTGCAAGAGGCGAGTCCAGCGAGGCTCGGTTGAGCTGGATTGAAGTGCAAAACGACTTGTCCGATCGTATTCGGGAAGCGACTCAATTGGATGTGGAGTTTCAACCTTTTGTGTTGGAGGCTCAAAAGGGCGAGAGCAGCGTCTGGGAGATGATTGGTGGAATCTTGAGAAAGGATGGAAGGGTTTGTGTACCGCAGTTCGGCAATCTCCGTGAGGAGTTGATGTTTGAGGCTCACTTCTCAAAGTACTCCATTCACCCGGGCAGTACAAAGATGTACTTGGATATGAAGAAATCCATTTGGTGGCCGGGGTTGAAGCGGGATGTAGCTTTGTATGTGAATCGTTGCCAGACTTGCGCCTTGGTGAAGGCCGAATGTCAGAAGCCGGGCGGGTTCCTGAAGCCCCTTCCGATCCCTGAATGTAAATTTAAGGACATCTCCATGGACTTTGTGCATGGCTTGCCTAAATCGCAGCATGGCAATGATGCTATTTGGGTGATCGTGGATCGCCTAACCAAGGTGGCTCACTTCATCCCAAATCGGAAAGAGGACAGCGTAGCGAAGCTGGTGGAGTTGTATGTTCGCAACATTGTGCGACTGTACGGAATTCCTAAGAGCATAGTCAGTGATCGAGATGGACGGTTTACGTCTAAGGACTGGAGATTGGTTCAGAAGAGCTTGGGCACGAAGCTAAAGTTCAGTACGGCGTTCCATCTTCAAACTGATGGGCAAACGGAGAGAACGAACCGTACTATGGAGGATATGTTGAGAATGTGCGTTCTTGATTTCAGCAAGAGGTGGGAGGATCACCTATTCATGGTAGAATTTGCGTACAACAATAGTTTTCAAGCAAGCATAAAGATGGCGCCATACGAAGCTTTGTATGGGAGGCGGTGTCAAACGCCAATGTCTTGGGCAAAGGCGGGAGACACCAAACTATTGGGAAAGGATGCGGTGGTTGACGCTTGTGAGTTGGTACGGACCATCCAAGAGCGTATGAAGGTGGCGCAAGACAGGCAAGCAAAATATTTTAATGCTCGTCACCGGAAGTTGGAATTTGCAGTTGGTGATTGGGTTTATCTGAAGGTCAAGCCGTTCAAAGGCGTCTCACGGATTCGCCGACTCAAGAAGCTGAGTCCAAGGTTTTTGGGGCCTTTTGAAATTGTTGAGCGGGTAGGAGAAGCAGCTTATCGGTTGGCGCTGTCCGCAGATTTGAGTGGATTACATGACGTCTTCCACATCTCCGTTTTGAGAAAGGCCTTGGTAGAGGCTAGCGTAGTAATTGAGCCGGCATCGGTGCCGATTGAGGAAGACTTGAGGACGCGAGTCCTTCCAATTGCTATAGAGGATTCGAAGACTCGGCAGTTGCGGAATAAAGTAGTTAAACTTGTGAAAGTTCAATGGGACAACTGCGGTCGTGAGGAGTTCTCTTGGGAATGAGAACAGGCCATGCTAGAAGACTATCCAGAACTCTTTTTGTCAGGTACAACTTAAGTTTTGTACCTCTTTTGTTTTGAAATTTCGGGACGAAATTCTGTTAAGTGGGGGAGAGTTGTAACACCCCAGTTTTGCAAGAGAGTCAGTGTGCGGTTCTAGAAATTTTTGAGTTTCTGGCAGGAGGCACACGGCCTGCGACACGGGCGTGTCGCTGGGCGTGTCGAGGCCGTGTCGACACTCGGCCCAAGTGTCGACACTTTCGCTCGACAAAGTGTCGAGAGTGAGACACACGGCCTGCGACATGGGCGTGTCGCAGGGCGTGTCGAGGCCGTGTCGACACTCGGCCCAAGTCTCGACACTTTCGCTCGACAAAGTGTCGAGAGTGAGGCACACGGCCTGCGACACGGGCGTGTCGCAGGGCGTCTCGAGGCCGTGTCGACACTCGGCCCAAGTGTCGACACTTTCGCTCGACGAATGTCGAGACTGGGGTACACGGCCTGTGACACGGGCGTGTCACAGGGCGTGTCCCGCGTGGTCGACGATCTTCGCTCGACGTTTTCCGCGGTGTCGACACAAAGCCTGTCGACGGGTGTCGAGACTTGGCACACGGCTTGGGACACGGGCGTGTCCCAGGCCGTGTCACCTCTCGGGTTGGTTTCGGGGCCGTGTCGTTGGAGGCACACGGCAGGCCACACGGCCGTGTCACTGGGGACACGGGCGTGTCGGATTGAACACGGGCGTGTCGGATGCCTGTGTGCGGTTCCAGGCGCGTCGATTTGAGACGGCGAATGAGGCACACGGCCCTGGACACGGGCGTGTGCCAGGCCGTGTTCGGCCCAGATTTTCTATTTTCCAAGCGAATCGAGGCCATTCTTTTTCTGGTTTTGGGATCTAACGGTTCAGGCCATCTCTTGGGAAGTTAAGTCCGATTTTAGGGTTGGAAACCCTCATTGTTTTCCAAGTCTTCTCTTTCTAAGTTCTTGAGAAAAGCAGAGCAAGGAGGAAGAAGAAGAAGGTCTTGGGCTGTAGGAAGGGTTTCGGAGCTCCAAATCGCGAACCGAGTCCGGATCCGTGAAGCTTAGATCGTTGCGAAGATTTCCATCCGGCTATTTTGCCATGGCAAGGAAGAGGAGTCGGAAGGTAACGACATCTCTCCTCTCGGTCTTTAGGATGCATGTTTTTAGCATCGTTTCCTTCTAGATTTTGGGCACCAACCACTCGATTGAGAGGTGTTTTGGTTGCCAAGGTTCAAGAGGAACCTCCGGGTCGATTGAGTCCGTCCCCGGCATATTTTGCATTAGAGATCCGCTTCGCTAGTGGATTAGGCATGGTGGGTGAAGCCGTAGTCGCGACCGTTAGTCCGACTCGGTGATGTTGCATACGAACTTAGGGATTCGTAGAGATTCCGTTGCGGCAAGACGCCATTTGTGATGTGGTGGTGTTTCCCTTTTGTTTGAAAGAGTACGTGTAGTCGGAACCGGACAAGGTTAGCTCCTCGTGGCGGTAGATGGTTTCCTTGAAGGACAAGGTTAGCTCTGTATGAGTTGGAGATGGTTTCCTTGGTGGACAAGGTTAGCTCCGCACGAGTTGGAGATGGTTTCCTTGGTGCGCGGGAACGCTGCAGTACAAATGAGGGATTATGGTGATTTTAGTCTTGGATTGTGATGTGCCAAGGCGTGGCTAAGTCTCCGTGGTCGGCTGGCTATCCCGTGACATGTGCGTCATGTGTGGAGAGTGTCCCGGCGAGACTAGTCCCCTTCTGTGAGACTGACGAGAATGCCAAGCTTGGGGCAAGCCCGGGCAATGAGGCCATGAGCGGGTGGGGTCCAGCAAGGCTTCTTAGAATCGGTCAGTCTGTGTTTGTTGGAATCCTGACATGAGACGTCAGAGCTTGCAGGCAAGCTCGGGGCTAAGCCCACGAGCGGGTGGGGCCTTGGCAAGAATTCCATGTGGCGGCCTGTGCGCCGTTTGAGGGAGTTGTGTCTCCCTCATTGTTTGCGGCTTTATGTCAATGGGGAAATGTGAGTACCCAAATGTTGTGATGTTGTGCTAGTTGCATACACAGTAGGGTGCCTTGGGCGAAGCCCGAGTGTTGCATTCATGTTGCATAGTAGGCCCTTTCCTTATATGCTCAACCAATAGAGAACATGTTTGATGATTGAGACATCCAAGCCTGTTTTAAATGTTCTTCTGTTTATAGCTATTTTTATTGCATATGAAGTGCTGACTTGCAGGTTGGAGGGTTCCCCGGGGTCCGTTAGGGGCGGCCGGGAGGAGATGTGTTGTTACACAGTTTGAGGTCAGCCTTTGCTGACCCACGTTACTAATAATTTTTACAGGGCAAGGATCGCATGCAGGAGCTAGCATGCCGGCCAAAAAGGCCTAAGCCCATGAAGTGTTTTTCCCTCTTTTGTAGCACTACATTTATGATGATGTTTGTTTGAGACTCTTTTGTCCGGCTTGCATGCCGAGGTAGACTAGGAGTGCTGAGCACATTCATGATTGATGTATTATGTCTCTTTTGGACACTTGATGTTAGGCCTTAAGGCCATTTGTTTTACTCTTTAGTGGTGGATAACTTCTAGTCTTGTTTGTTTCCGCTGTGTTGTGCAAGTGTTTTGAGTTTGGGTAGTTATATCAACTTATAATACTAAAGCTGTGGCATTCGTATGTTGTGGGGCCCCGGCCGGACCCATATTATACGTCCACTACAGGGGAGGTGTTACAGGACATCAGGATTATATCCAGATGGGATAGGGTTCTAACTAAGGATATGCCTGAGGAATAAAGGCAAGAGATTCCTGAGAAATCTTCAGCTCAAGAAATTCCTGCACAAGACACTGCAGATGAAGCACAAGTGTAGGGGGAGCCCCATGTTGAGGAAGAGCTTACTCACTTGGACAGTGAAATGGCAACACAAACAATTCTTGAGGTAATTAGTGAAGTAAATCAATCAGTTTTCAATATTGAGGATGAAATGCTAACTGAATCTTTGATTGATGTTGACCAGCCAACACAACTAAACAATCAAGCACAAGATGTTATCTTGGAAGATACATCTGCTGTTGCTGATGCTCCAGAGATTAGAGAATCTCCAGTGCCTACTCAACAAGAGTTTACCTTAGAAGAGCTGTTTTCTGATTTAGTGCAAGCTAATATTGAGGGGGAGCATGCTGGTTTTGAGGGGGAGAAAACCGATTTTGAGGGAGTGCAAGTAGACCTTGAGGGGGAGCAAGTAGGAACTCAAGGGGAGAATACAATGACTGAGGAGGAGCAAAGGACTCAGGGGGAGCTACCTAAGACTGCACAGGACTTGCCTCCTAGTCCAAAGGATAGAGTAGATATAGCCAGTACCTCAGATTCTGAGGATGCAGCTGAGATTCATGCTAAGAAGAGGAAGCTCATGGTCTTTAAAAGGAGAAGCCAAAGCTACAAGAAGGCACTACAAATTGTTGCTCCACAATCTGCCCCAACAGCTGATTATAGCTCTTTATTAATCTCACTGCAAGTCAAGTTAGATGAGCAAAGGATTGTCATGGAGAAGTATCTGGATGAAACTCATAAGGATCTACAATTCTCCTTGACACAGGATATAAAGTCAATTAGATTTGAAGTGAATCAAAATAAGAAAGAAATGACTGATTGTTTCCACAAGGGTGGAAATGCTGTGGTTTTCCTTGCAACACATCAAGAGAAAATCAAGACTCAAGTGGATGATATAGCTGTGAAGCAAGGCTATGTCTTGGAGAATCAGATTAGAATGAATGATAATCTGATAGCCTCACATAATGCAATTGACACTGAAATGAAGAATATTATTACTGCCCAACCTGAAGCAATGACTAAAGCCAAGGCAGAGTTTGATAAGCAATTACAAGAAGGAATAGCTGTTGTAAAAACTGCTATTACAGATTCCCAAAAGACAATTTCTGGACAGCTACTGAAATTAAAAGGATTCTATAAAGATGGTGTCAATTTTATGGATGAACAAGTTAGATTTCAGAAAGATGATCTCAGAGACCATGTTGCCAGAGAAGTCATAAAGGGGGAGAGAGTATTAGTCAAAGCTAGGTCTGACCATGCTAAATGGATTTCCAATAGCATCAGAGCCACACTTGGATATTCACCCCTTTGTGATGATGACAATGTGGCTGAATCTGGAATACACCCTGCTTCTTTTGGAGGTGAACAAGCTGAAGTTGTCCAAGTTATCTATCCTCCAGCAGATTTTGAGATGATACATCAAGCAGTACAGTCTATGTATGTTAAAATTCAACAAAACCGTAGAGGCCTCCTCGGATACCCTGTTTAAACTCAACAAATCGGCGGAGAACACCCCACTTATATTGTTGAAAGTTTTCCCGGATCGTGGAGTTCGCAGGGGTTATCTCAACAAAGCAGTAACAACCAGCAATACATGCAGCATATGCTTCTTTATTGATCAAGAGCAAACTTCTCTACAAGGCGAGACATACATGGTGAGACATGCTTCACCAAACAACCCAACCAGGAGAACAGAGACAGTTACAAAGACAAGAAACAAAACAAGCTGCGCAGACTCGATCCATATGCTTAGCTCTTCACCGCCGATCTGCAGGCCGTCTGACCGCAAGGTCGCCTAGCCGCCAGACCGGACAAGCTGCGTCACTGAATGGAACAGTCTGCCTGAAGCAGGCGACTTCCTGAACCCCGAACCAAGCTGCCAGAGAGAAGATCGTCTGGTCGCTATCCGCGACCTGCTGTTTACCGCCTATTGCTTAACCGCAGAGTCCGCACTATCCCTGACTGCAATCAGAGCCAAGTCCTGGCTTTCCAGCGCTATCCGCACAACCTGCACAGCACAACCGGGTCAACTCTCAAACCGCGCGGACACCAAAGTCCAGACTGCAGCAACTTACGCGAGCTCAATTACTGTTCACTTACTTCGGTTCAGGTTGCATACTCCTGATGTGACATGGGTCCTATTTATAGGCACAATGATGAGTATGGTCACCGCCCTAGCCGATAGGATCACCGCCACATCCCGCAGCAAGAACAAGTGTGTCCCCCAGCCCGCGGACACACTCCAGTTCGCCGCTCCTATGCAGATAGCCAGTCCGCCCCAGCTTCTCCAAGGCCGGGCTCCAATATCCAGCCCGCCTTGCCGCCAAAGGCCAAGCCAGGACCACCACAGCCGGACTCCACAACAGCCGTGTCCGCCAATCTGCGGACAAGGCATCAGCCCGCAAAACCCGAGCCCGCAGCCTCGCCATCAAGGCACCTGTCGGACTCATCGGACACCCGGCTTCCGTCCGCACCTCCTGAGTCCATTGCCTCTATCTCCAAGGCACCGCCGGACTCAGCGGACATGCCGATCCAGTCTGCTTACGCAGCAAACTCCAATCCGCATTCCTGAGTTCATAACCTCATCACAAGGCTAAACCGAACTCAGCAGACTCCAGCTCCAGTCCGCACGCTCTTGCACAGGCAATCCTCCAGTCCGCATACCCCCAAGCTAGCAATCAAGGCAACAGCACTTCTACTAGTCTTGGCGGACTGAGAAAGCAGCCCGCGCTCCACTGCGCGATCTCCCCGGACTGAGCCAACCTGGACTTGGTATAGATCACACCAAGTCCAGTCCACTGGCCACAAGGGCCAGTCCGCACTTACTGGCGGACACTGGATCTAGCCCGCCATACCGGGCGACCTCCAGCTTCTGTCCGCACTGACCGGCGGTCTCCGCGGCTTCCACTTGCCGCTGCACTAGAGCAAGACCAAGGCAACTGCCAAACCGGTCTGCCGAGCTCCAGTAGATTAGTCCGCTCCATGCCGGACTCCGCGGATAGGATTTCTATCCGCCTGGTTACTTCCTGGGATCCAACTGTCTGCTGAGTATTTGTCGGCCTGACAGACCGCTGCTGCTGTCCGCATAGTCCGCGCGAATAGATCGCCCAGGCCGCCACAGAGCAAACCGCCTGCAACATCCCTGCCGACTTAGCAGTCCGCAAACCCTATCCACGTAGTCCGCGCGGATAGGTTGCCCAAGCCTTCCATTCACCCACTTTCACTTCACAATTTTCAACACTCCCCCTTGAAGTGATAAGTGGTGAATAACTCCAGCAGCTCCCGTAACCTTGCACCCGATCCTTCTGATAGCATCTACGAATAGATGTCCAAGACATAGTCCTCTCCCTGCATGTCATGGACCATGAGGGAGCCCTCCAGCATCTCCAAAAAGGAGTCATGCTTCCCTCTACCTTCTTCAGCTTCAACCTCCACTCATGCATCACAGGAGTATCACCAACTTCCTTGGGCACAAAAGCCCAAGCCTTGTTACCTCTGAGAGATGTCACCTCTTCAGCCTTGGTGTCAACCACCTCCTTGATTCTAGTGGGGTCATCACAGCCAGAAGAACCTTGCTCGACCTGAGGGCTAACAAGGAAACACGAAACCAAGTCCGCCATATTCCCTTCACTATATCGAGCTCGTGGCTTACTGATCCTCTTCGATCTCCGAAGAACCTGATCATGGCTAACCACCTCCGCTGCTTTTGAACCAACTCCGTTCCCGGGCAAACCCGGAACAATGCTCCCCGTGCTTCCTGAACAAGACGTCTCCTTACTGGAACCAAGAGCACCTGGAGCAACGCTCCCCCTGCTACCTGAACCAGAAGACTCCCCTCTTGAACAAGAACAACCTGGAACATCACTCCCCTTGCTTCCTGAACCGGAAGCCTCTGCCTTCGAGCCAGAAGATCCTGGAGCATCGCTCCCCCTTCTTCCCGACTCTGACGCCTTTGCCCCGGAGCTAGAACAACCTAGAGCACCTGGTGACTCAGGTAACTCCACTTCCTTAGCAGCAGCCTCCTTCAGCCCACCATCTGACCTGCTTATCTCTAGCTCTACATGAGAGCTACTCCAAAATGGCGTCAACTCATCGAAAACAATGTCTCTCGACACTATGAGTTTCTTCGTCGCAGGATCCATACACCTCCATCTTCTTCTCTGCTCATCATACCCAACAAAGACTAGCTTTATCTTGAGAGCACCCGGAGAGTGTATATAGCAGGTAGATCCAAACACCCGAAGGTGCTTCACTGAGGGCTTCACTCCGAACATCAGCTCATAAGGAGTCTTCACTATGATCGGACTAAGAGGCATCCGTTTGATGACATGAGCAGCACAGGCCATCCCTTCCGCCCAAAGGGCCTTTGGAACGCCTTTACTCTGAAGCCAACACTTGCAGGTCTTCGTTAACCAACGGATCATCCGAGCTGCAATACTACCTTGTTGTGAAGTATGTCCACAAGAAAGCTCCTTCCAGATCTCTTGCTTCCTGCAAAAGTGTGAGAACTCGGTTGAGCCAAACTCACCACCGAAACTTGTCCTCAACACCTTGATCCTCCGGCCAAGCTGGCCTTCCACAAGCTTCTTGAACTCCACTAACAAGCGTACCATGTTGGACTTCTTCTTCATGAAGTATACCCATGTATACCTTGAATAGTCATCAACCAATATCAGCATGAACCTGCTGCCTCCAAGACTAGCCATGACGGTCGGTCCCACCAGAGCACAATGGACAACCGCCAATGGTGCTTTACATCTGGATTGTGCTTTGTCAACCATGAAGCGATAGGCTCCACTTTCCTGACATCCCGCACTCCCCCGACCATCGCCATAGGATGACAATCTAGGCAAACCTCTTACGAGTCTTCTTTCCGCCATTGCTTTCAGCTTGTCCATCCCTACATGCCCCAGTCTTTCATGCCAGATAGCTGCACTATCACTGGCATTCATCCGATCAGATCCAGAACTTGTTGATAACCCAACAAGGTTCTTTTCCTTCCTCCCTACATAAGCTACGTTCGCCGAGAGCAAGACAACCTTGCACTCCTTCCGAAGATGACCATGCTGCTTGCATTTATAGCACCTTGGTCATTCCTTCCTCTTCCTATCACGCCTAGGAGAAATACTCCTTTCTTCCTGATATGAAGTAGAGGGACCATCGTCAGCAGCAACCTTCACCTCCTTCCTGAACAACCCATCAAGGGAAGTCCAAACCTCCGCAGCTGACCGACATCCACTGATGTGGTCCAAGAGCTCTGATGAGATCACCTGCTGAAGTATAGACTCCGCTTTCGCATTTGTCTCCTTCCAAGCTCTCATCTCTTCAGCATTGCGAGCAGTATCCTCTTGTCTTCCTGCTCCGCATACAACCTCCCAAAGGTCCTCGCCAAGAAGAAAGCTCTTCATACAGGACTTCCACCTTTTAAAGTTCGTCTCTGTAAGAAGATCAATACCAAGACAACTTGCATCCTCCACTGCCATGGTTCTACCACTGGTTTCCTCTACAGAAGAGCAACTACTTCCATTGAGCACTGCTTGACCACTCCAACAACCTGGCTCTGATACCATGTTAAAATTCAACAAAACCGCAGAGGCCTCCTCGGATACCCTGTTGAAACTCAACAAACCGGCGGAGAACACCCCACTTATATTGTTGAAAGTTTTCCCGGATCGTGGAGTTCGCAGGGGTTATCTCAACAAAGCAGTAACAACCAGCAACACATGCAGCACAAGCTTCTTTATTGATCAAGAGCAAACTTCTCTACAAGGCGAGACACACATGGTGAGACATGCTTCACCAAACAACCTAGCCAGGAGAACAGAGACAGTTACAAAGACAAGAAATAAAACAAGCAGTGCGGACTCGATCAACAAGACGCCGGTCTACTGCTGTGGAGTCCGCTCAGTCCGCCAGGTCGCCAGACCGCAACCCAAGCCGCGCGGACTACCCCTTATTCCAATGCTTAGCTCTTCACCGCCGATCTGCAGGCCGCCTGATCGCAAGGTCGCCTAGCCGCCAGACTGGACAAGCTGCGTCACTGAATGGAACAGTCCGCCTGAAGCAGGCGACTTCCTGAACCCCGAACCAAGTTGCTAGAGAGAAGATCGCCTGGTCGCTATCCGCGACCTGCTGTTTACCGACTGTTGCTTAACCGCAGAGTCCGCACTGTCCCTGACTGCAATTAGAGCCAAGTCCTAGCTTTCCAGCGCTATCCGCACAACCTGCACAGCACAACCGGGTCAACTCTCAAACCGCGCGGACACCAAAGTCCAGACCGCAGCAACTTACGCGAGCTCAATTACTGTTCACTTACTTCGGTTTGGGTTGCATACTCCTGATGTGACATGGGTCCTATTTATAGGCACGATGATGAGTATGGTCACCGCCCTAGCCGATAGGATCACCGTCACATCCCGCAGCAAGAACAAGTGTGTCCGCCAACCCGCGGACACACTCCAGTTCGCCGCTCCTGTGCAGATAGCCAGTCCGCCCCAGCTTCTCCAAGGTCGGGCTCCAATATCCAGCCCGCCTTGCCTCCAAAGGCCAAGCCAGGACCACCACAGCCGGACTCCACAACAGTCGTGTCCGCCAATCTACGGACAAGGCATCAGCCCGCAAAACCCGAGCCCACAGCCTCGCCATCAAGGCACCTGCCGGACTCAGCGGACAACCGGCTTCCGTCCGCACCTCCTGAGTCCATTGCCTCTATCTCCAAGGCACCGCCGGACTCAGCGGACATGCCGATCCAGTCTGCTTACACAGCAAACTCCAATCCGCATTCCTGAGTTCATAACCTCATCACAAGGCTAAACCGAACTCAGCAGACTCCAGCTCCAGTCCGCACGCTCTTGCACAGGCAATCCTCCAGTCCACATACCCCCAAGCTAGCAATCAAGGCAACAGCACTTCTACTAGGCTTGGCGGACTGAGAAAGCAGCCCGCGCTCCACTGCGTGATCTCCCCGGACTGAGCCAACCTGGACTTGGTACAGATCACACCAAGTCCAGTCCACTGGCCACAAGGGCCAGTCCGCACTTACTGGAGGACACTGGATCTAGCCCGCCATACCGGGCGACCTCCAGCTTCTATCTGCACTGACCGGCGTTCTCCGCGGCTTCCACTTGCCGCTGCACTAGAGCAAGACCAAGACAACTGCCAAACCGGTCTGCCGAGCTCTAGTAGATCAGTTCGCTCCATGCCGGACTCCGCGGATAGGATTTCTATCCGCCTGGTTACTTTCTGGGATCCAACTGTCTGTTGAGTATTCGCCGGCCTGACAGACCGCTGCTGCTATCCGCGTAGTCCGTGCGAACAGACCGCCCAGGCCGCCACAGAGCAAACCGCCTGCAACATCCCTGCCGACTTAGCAGTCTGCAAACCCTGTCCACGTAGTCCGCGCGGATAGGTTGCCCAAGCCTTCCATTCACCCACTTTCACTTCACAATTTTCAACAATGTACAGTCCTCCTGAGGGTAATAAAAATATTATTCTTGAGAAAGTAGACAAGCCAGTGTCAGAGGTTGTTTTGAAGGAGCAAGAAGCTCTATTATCAAAGAAAAGATTCAGAGAACAGGAAGAGTTGAAGCATGATTTTGAGCAATGGAGTCCAACCTCTAGGAACATTATACTGACTTCTTGGAAAGCTGTAAAAGATAAGACCCATGATAGGGGTAAATGGTACTTGATAACTCTAATTTTATCCATATTTTTATATTTAATTTTTATTTAATAATTAATTAGTTTTTAATATATTCTATGATTTTATTATCTAATTTCTTTATTTTATTATTTTAGGATCAATGTGGGCTGCTAATATCAATATCGAGTCTACAGGATTGATCAGGAGACAAATCTGGACAAAGCTGAAAAAATTGCAAAGCACACGCCCCGGACACGGGCGTGACCAACAGGTCACGGGCGTGCCACCCAGGCGTGAACTCGGCGCGTGTCCAGAACTCAAATCCATGGCAGATTACAGTTACACGCCCGGACACGGGCATGACATATTGGTCACGACGTGACGACTAGCCGTGACATCCCGGCGTGTCAAATTAAAGCTATAGTTTCGAAGATCGTCGACCGAAGAACGTCGAACAGAGAATTACACTCCCGTGACACATCGGTTACGGGCGTGGCCAGGGCATGTCGAGAGAGTTTTCAGCCAATAAATCCAGTTGTTCCTGTCGTTGCCACAAGATAGCCATTTCAGCCTGACCCGCCCATGGTCACGAGCGTGACCATGGGGCGTGACCCCTCCATCAACATCCCTTTACTCCCACCGTTTTCAGGTTCCCGCGGTTTTCCAGAAACAGAAGTGACACGCCTTAGGTCACGGGCGTGACCTAGGGGCGTGACCCACCATTTAACAGATTTTGGTGGTTCCTTCTCCAACGTTCCTGAGCTTTCAGTACAGCGGTTCCGAGCCTGACAAGCCCTAGGTCACGGGCGTGACCTAGGGAGTGACCTTGCAGAAATCTAAGCCTGACCCCCAGACTGACTGTTTGCGCGTCCCGAGCAAACAAAATCTAAGCAGATAGGGAAAAATACTAGCTAACAAAGAAATTGCGATACGAAGTACCATGCGAAGTCCCATGCTCGCGCACGTAAAAATATAATAGAAGAAATTTCTAAGTATACAAAATAGTTTATACTTTTCACAATGCGTATCAAAATTTTATTATTACTCAAAAATGGAATCACGGTGAATCATCCGGTCACGCGTAGGGAGAAAGTAGACTCATCGCTAGGCGAGCATTGCCAAAGATCGGGGCTCGGGATAACCTCCAAAGGAATCCACCAATGTCGGTGACCATATGCTTGCCTTTTCGCATTCTCTCCACGGCACTGGTTTGGTTCACACACGAATCAGTAGGACTTTAGGTGAAGAGATGGGGCTTGGGTTTCGGTGAGGTAAACAATGATAAATAAGAATGGCTATGCACCTAACCCAAATGAGCTATCAAAGAAAGAATCCATCAGCTAACCAAAATAAATGCGGGTGCACCACACCCCCAGACTTAACTTTTAACAAATGGGTGTGTGCACCGCCTACTCCAAATATAATCACATTTCCATAAAGATTTTCAATTTAAACTTTTTCTTTTCACTTCTTTTTTTTTCTTTACAAATATTTTTCTCTCTTTTTTTTTCTTTTTTCAAATCATCTTTTTATTTTTGCAATTTCAGCAAATATAACATGGGAGCACATCCGCATAATCACAAGTAAAATCACCACATCACACCCCAACATTAAAATGTAAACACTAAAGCTCAACTTTGGTGTGCGACTAGGAATGGCTATGAGGCTTTGGTGAAATCATGGTGGAGCTGAATCAAAAGGAGGTGTAGGCACAACGGGGCTAGCGAGGATAAGACGTTAGGAATGGTACAAAGCTCAACCGGGCCAAAATGATGGCCTACATCACACTCATGCATGACTAACCTATACCCATGCATCAAGAATAGCTTGGGGCAAGTTCTTAGCCAACGAGAAAGACTATCCCTCCTCCAGACTCGAGCAATACAAAACTAACGGCCGTCTACACACATCCCTAAGCTACCGTCGGATTCACACCAGATTCATCAACTTTTGAGTAGAATAAAAAGTATTTAGGCAATTAGAAAAATACAAAACTAAAAGCATACAGAAAAATTAAATCTACTCCAATTTCTACACGAGACGAGAGCAGTTGACTAGGAGCACAGCAAGGTCAACATTTTACTCCGTCTCACAATCCTATGTCAGCACCATAATTTTCCCAAATCTAATGAAGAAATGAGTTTAATTCGCGGCACACTAACAGCTAAGCATGCGCTCAAGTGGGTGCAGTGGTGTGCAGTGCAATGAACTAATCAAAATAAAACTATAAAAGCTTCTAGTATGCACATGAGATGTGCACGTGCAAAAGGCAACAAAACTGTCTCTCCCCCAGACTTAAACTAAACTACACTGCATATGATATAGAAATTAAAATTATAAAGAGCTAAGGGAAGAGGTTACCCAATGCTCAGCTAGTGAGCATACCAGAAGATGCGTGAAAAACCGAAGCAGGTCCGCCATACGAAGAATCACAACCCCGCCAACACAAAGTTGTCAAGAATACCTGCAGGGGTGAGCTCCGCAAAAACAAAACAAAATATACAAAAAGAAATGCTAAAACTAAAATAGACATGAAAAATAAAATGCAGAAAATGATAGATAAGTACTGGGGTTATTGTCATCCCATCACGACTTATTCGGCTATGAAAAGGTTCTAGCTAATGGGCCTATGAAAAGAAAAATGCACAGGTAACTGTCCCAATATCCGTTTCGGTAATGGGTACCGATACGGCGATAGAACAGTTACCCCTCTACCTAAATAGTAATACCTGCCCAACACAGGTAGAGGAAATAAGAAATAAGAAGAGGAGGAGCACTGGTCCTCGCTCATCTTATCACAAAAGAAATCCTTGCCTAGCAAGGTATCGTCTACAGGGAGTCTGCAGGAGGAGAAAGCGATGAATGGAGCTTCCTCAACAGAGGAGGAATCAACCTCCTCGCAAAAGAGGATGTTATCATCCATGACTCGAGTTGAAAGCTCCAAGTCCTCCTGAAGCACCTGCGAAGACTCAACCCGCACAGGCTCAGATACAAAAATGGTATCAAGAAATAAAGGAGATGAATAACTAAAAGAATCAGAAATAGGGGGAGTGGTCCCGGTCTCACTCCTAGCAGGATCCCGACATAGATCATCGACGGTGTCATATGAGTCATGGCGAGGGGAATCCGCGAGCTCGAGGTCCTCGGTGGTGGTTTGGACCTCCTTATCCATCAAGGAAGTGGAAACTTCCTCAACAAAGAGGATATCCTCATCAACACACCTCGGTGCGTCCACATGTTCCAAGACGTAATATTGTCCATTAATGAAAATAATATCCTCGTCAAACATGGGAACATCCTCAGGCTCAGAATCACAATCCGGCCGAACATCATCAACCGACTCACTAAAAATAGGGATAGATAATTCTTGCAAAGAAGGCGGAGGAACAACAGCATCAGAGAAAATATGTGCAGGTTCCTCCAAGGGTGAATCAACAAGAGGGGAAGAGTGCATAGGGAGAGACGGTGCCACAATGTCGTCACACCTATCAGCAGAAAGTCTGATGGGTATATCCGCAGCAGTCCCCCATAGACAAGGTGGTGCTGCGAACATATCATCAGAATTAGAAGGGGCAGCCGATTGAGAGGTGGATGGAATGAATCGGATACCCGGTTCATCATCCTCCTCCAACTGGCGCTGAAATTCTGTGCAATCTTTCAAGACGTGGTCGGTGCTACGACAACACAAACATCGTTTTCCATTACTCCTCGATCCAGGTGGGACCGGAGAGGAATAAGAAAAAGATGAAGGCGTAGAAGAGGAGTGACCATAAGACCTGGGTTGGGTGTATGAAGTACCATAAGAAGACAGTGCTCCATACACAGAACCGCGAGAATTATGCTCCCATTCTTCAGTGGGGCACTCATCACTACCATGCCTATAATCCCCGCACCATCGGCAACGAATATTCATATAAGAATACATGGTGCAACAAGAAGAATTCACCAACAGAAAGTTTCTAAGCAACAATTAACTACACACCACAAATAAAAGAATAGGAAAACCTGCTACAGCAAAATTAAAACTAGAATAGGAACAAATAAAAACAAACACAAATGCTAAAAACTAAAACAAAGAAGATAGTGATATGAACAAATGAAAAAGGGCTTCTATCTCCTATCTTCCTCTACAAAAACTCACACGACTGTGTTCCCCGGCAATGGCGCCAAAAACTTGATGTGTAAGATCACGGCAGTGAACCGGTCGCACAAGTAATATAAAATGGGGGTTTTCCCAAGTATCGATCTCACAAGGAACACAGTAAGGTGGATTTAATTTCGAGGAGGACTTGAGATTGAAGTCCTCAAGTCGGAGCTAACTAAGGGGGTTTTGATGGTTGCGGAAATAGAAAATAAAACACTATCAACTACTCCCATGCAACGCCGCTATGCGATGCTTCGCCAGGCGAGATGGAATACTAGTCGGGCCGCTATGCACCGAATCGCTAGGCGGATGGACGAGTAGGCTAGCGGATGAGGTGGTTAGAACAGCGAAATGAGGGTCGTGAGCACCTCTTCGCTACGCACGCATCTAGCAATTGCTAGAACGGCAAGGGTGGTTGGTGGTGGATGGAATATGGGCGCACCTCAAGCAACTAAAGCGTAAAACAATACAGAATCACATAGACATGAATCTAATAAAGTTTACATCTAAAGTGCAACAACATCAATATAAATGAAGTTTTAACACACATATACAAAAATAAAGGAAGAACAAGGCAAGAGATCGACCGAATCCGAAGTCTTGCTGAGGATTCACGGTTGGAATCATCGGGTTGTCAATCCGCGTCCAAGCTCGGTCCTCAACTGCGTCCGGGGTAGAGAAGGGCTGTCACCACCTTCCAATGGCCCGTCTTCTTCGTCTCACGATAGCGGACGAAAGTTGCAAGCTTCCCTTTGCTTGATGGCTATGGCATTGAAGCTTGAAATGAACCCAAGAGATGATGGAGGTGGCCGAGAGGAAGCTCCGGCTTGGATTTGGCGGTGAAAGCTTGCCCGGAGCACCTCCCTAGGGTGGAAGATGAAGGGGAATGGCGGAGAAGGCGGAACACGGCGGAGAAATGTCGAGCTCCGGATCCTCTTCTTGAATTAGGGCGAGACCTGCACTATTTATACAAAGCAGAAATGAACAATGCGCACGATCACAGGCGCACGACCAGTGGTCGTGCGCACTATGTCCGGTGCTCGTGCGCACTGGCATGGAAGATCAGGAAGACGAACTGGGATAACGCGCACGAGTAATGGCGCACGACCAGTGGTCGTGCGCACTAAGTCCAATGATCGTGCGATTACCCCAGACAGGACTCCAGAAAAGAGGAATCAATGCGCACGATCAGTGGTGCACGACCGGTGGTCGTGCGCAATATGTCCAGTGGTCGCGCGCTTACCCCAGGCTGATTCTGGAAAACGTAGAGTAGTGCGCACGATCAGGGGCGCACGACCAGTGGTCGTGCGCATTATATCCCATGCTCGTGCGCAGTATTCCTGTTTCACAACCATCCCGGAACACGCACACGACCCCTGTACCGAAAGGAAAAAAACCAATCACTGATATGTGCAGACATTCCAGGCAATCACAAAATGGAGTACAAACAATAAAAGTAACAAAATACACAACCACGGGCATAAATGTACACTTCCTATGGAAATAACGATCAGATGAAAAAGGAACGATAAAGAACTAAAAGTGAAGTGCAACCGCGTGAAAACTAGCCCAGATGAGTCCGAAAATAGGTATAAAAAGTGGACTCATCAATGACCCGAGGGAATCCATCAAATTTAGTTGATTTGGATCCGGAGATCGAGCAAAGCTTACGACGACGTCTAAGACTCTGCGACCTCAATTCTCCAAACTTGGTTGGGGAACCCATCGGTGACACTTCTTTTTCTTCTTTTTCCTCTTCTTCTTCTTCTTCCCCTTCTTCTCAATTTTCTTGTATTTTGAATAACCAAAATCCAAATATGGCCGAAGAACGGACTATGTCCTATTATGCCCGGCCAAATTTGGATGAGGCGCAATCAAGTATTGTTCGCCCCACTATTGCCCCCAATAATTTTTAGTTGGAGCCAAGCATCATCCAAATGGTACAACAATATGTACAATTCGATGGGCTTCAAGATGAGAATCCCAATGCGCATATTTCTATTTTTTTAGAAATATGCGATACTTTTAAAATTAATGGGGTTTCCGATGATGCCATTCGGCTAAGGCTTTTTCCTTTTTCTTTGCGCACCAAGGCTAAACAGTGGTTGGGTTCTCTACCAAGAGACTCCATCACTACTTGGGCCGAGATGACGGAAAAATTTCTTACAAAATATTTTCTGCCCGCTAAGACAGCCAAATTGCGCAATGATATTACTTATTTCTCCCAAGTTGATACGGAAACATTATATGACACTTGGGAGCGATTTAAGGAATTGCTTCGCCGTTGTCCGCATCATGCAATCCCCGATTGGTTGCAAGTGCAAACCTTCTATAATGGCCTCAATCAACAAACGAGGCAACATAATGATGCCGCCGCTGGTGGAACGTTAAACAACAAGACACTGGCGGCCTCCTAAGAACTTATAGAAGGTATGGCCATGAATACGTATCAATGGAGTACACCCCGATCTCGTCCACCTAAACCGGCCGGGATGTACAAAATAGATACGGTTTCTTGTTTGTCTCTCCAGGTTGAGCAACTACAAAAATAAATGAACGAGATGTCTGCTTCCTGGTCTAAATCTACCTGTGAGCCCCAATATTGGGAGCCCTCTACTATTGCCGAGCATGTAGATTACATGGGTAATCCGAATCGGCCAACTTATAATCCGGGCAATAATTTTGGAAATACCTATCACCCGGGTATAAGGAATCACCCCAACTTCTCTTGGTGTAATCCGGGGAACGCGGCGCGCCCGTCGAACACGATTCCACCCGGCTATTTTCCACCGCAAGATCCAAAAGCTCCAAATCTCTAGGAGTTGTTTACCCAATATACAACTACAAATGATGCCAACATCCGGAATCTCATCGGATCTCTTCGTAGTTTGGAGACACAAATTGGGCAAATCGCTAAAATGCTCTCCGATCGTCAACAAGGAGCGCTACCGGACAATACAGAGCCCAACCCAAAGGAGCATGCCAAAGTCATCACCCTACGGAGCGGGAAGGAGGTAACCACTTCTCAAAATCCGGTTGATACTTCTCCAATTCCGGTTGATACGGAGGTAACAATTTCTTCATCTTCTCCTCCGCCTAAGCCTTCTACTTTTAATAAACCAAAAGCTTATCAACCACCTCTTCCCTATCCCTCTAGAATGCAAAACGACCGAGTGGATGAACATCACGGTAAATTTTTGTACATGTTTAAACAAATCCAAATAAATTTACCGTTTTGTGAAATAATAGCACAAATGTCGAAATACGCCAAGTACCTCAAGGATCTTTTATCCAATAAAAAGAAACTTGAGGATATCTCCATGGTTCAATTGAACGCGGAGTGTTCCGCAGTTTTACTTAATAAATTACCTAAGAAATTATCTGATCTGGGTAGTTTCTCTATTCCTTGTTTGTTTTGTGATTTATTAGTAAAACGTGTGTTAGCCGATCTTTAGTTAAGAAGTTGGGATTAGGAAAACCTCAGCCCACAAGAATGTGCATTCAATTGGCGGATCGGTAGGTCAAGCTCCCTATGGGGATCATTGAGGATGTGCTCGTCAAAGTTGATAAATTTATCTTTCCGGTAGATTTCGTCATCTTTGACATTGAAGAGGACACTGAGGTACCACTCATTCTCGGTCGCCCTTTTCTTGCCACCTCGCGCGCAGTTATAGACGTTAGTAATGGGAAACTTCTCCTTAGAGTCGGAGATGAAGAAGTTACCTTTACTATTGACACGTCTATGAAAAACTCGCTCTCAAATGACGACTCATGTTATTATTTGGAGGCTTCTCCTAAAGAAGACTCCTTTCTTTTTTCTGAAAAATCTTTATCTTCTATTGATCATGATGTCGATTTTGAAAATTTAGATTTAATTGCTCATGAAAATAGTGATAATCTCTCGATCACTTGCGCACCTATTTTTGAACTTTTAGAAATTGGTAGTGATCGTTTGAAAACTTCTTAAAATGAACCTCCCGCGCTAAAACTAAAACAATTGCCTGATCATTTAGAGTATTTATTTTTAGCGGAGGATTCAAAACTTCCGGTTATCGTGTCGGCCTACTTGACCGATGAAGAAAAAATTAAATTATCTCATACTTTAAAACTTCATCACCGCGCAATTGCGTGGAAGATCACGGATTTGAGAGAGATTAATCCCTCCTTTTGCACCCATAAAATTTTATTAGAAGAACACGCTCACAAAACCATTCAACCTCAACGCCGGCTAAATCCTAACATGAAGGAGGTAGTCAAAGCCGAGGTAATAAAATTATTAGATGCGGGTATCATCTATCCGATTTCGAATAGCTCTTGGGTGAGCCCGGTCCAAGTGGTGCCCAAGAAAGGAGGGTTAACAATAGTGCCTAATGATAAAAACGAGTTAGTTCCTACTCGAACCGTTACCGGATGGCAGGTGTGCATCGATTACCGTAAATTAAATGATGCAACCTGTAAGGATCATTTTCCTTTGCCGTTTATTGACCAAATCCTTGAACGGCTATCTGGGCACTCATTTTATTGTTTTCTTGATGGTCTCTCAGGATATTTTCAAATCTCAATCGCGCCCGAGGACCAAGAGAAAACATCCTTCACTTGTCCGTTTGGCACCTTCGCCTATCGAAGGATGCCTTTTGGTTTGTGCAACGCGCCGGCAACCTTCCAAAGGTGTATGCTAGCGATCTTTGACGAATTAGTGGAGGATATCATGGAGGTTTTCATGGATGATTTCTCCGTTTTTGGAGATTCGTTTGATTTATGTTTGGTAAACCTTTCCCGTGTACTCTAAATATGTGAGGACACGAACCTAGTTTTAAACTGGGAGAAGTGTCATTTTATGGTAGGGGAGGGTTTGGTCTTAGGCCATAAAATTTCTAGTAAGGGCATAGAGGTAGATAAAGCAAAAATTGAAACTATAGAAAAGCTACCTCCCCCTTCAAATGTTAAGGCCGTGCGTAGTTTTTTGGGGCATGCCAGTTTCTATCGCCGGTTTATTAAAGATTTTTCTAAAATAACTAAGCCCCTTACCCACTTGTTAGAAAAAGATGCGCCGTTCATTTTTGACGAAAATTGTTTGCGTGCTTTTTCTCTTATTAAAGAAAAATTGATTAACGCTCCTATCATGATCGCTCCCAATTGGGAACTTCCATTTGAGATAATGTGCGACGCTAGTAGTTTTGCCGTCGGTGCGGTCTTAGGACAACGCATAAATAAAAACTTTCATCCAATCTATTATGCAAGCAAAACATTAACCGCCGCATAGGAAAATTACACGACCACCACAAAAGAATTATTAGCCGTAATTTTCGCATTTGATAAATTCCGCTCATATCTCACCTTGTCCAAAATTATCGTTTTTACTGATCATTCGGCTTTGAGATATTTACTAGCAAAAACATATGCAAAGCCGCGATTGATTAGGTGGATCTTACTACTCCAAGAATTTGACTTGGAGATTCGCGACAAGAGAGGAGCGGAGAACTTGGCGGCTGATCATCTTTCGCGGTGGAGAACCCCAATTCGGGGGAGCTCATGGAGGAGGACATTGACGACACTTTTCCCGAGGAGCGCCTTCTCGCCATTCATAAGGTAATTACTCTCGCCACTCCTTGGTTCTCCGATTTCGCAAATTATCTTGTTGTGAGATTCCTCCCGCATGGTTTTTCTTATCAAGAAAAGAAGAAATTCTTTTCTGATTTGAAAAATTATTTTTGGGAGGATCCCTTCCTTTTTCGTGTTTGCGCGGATCAAGTAGTGCGGAGGTGTGTTTCTCATGAGGAAGGCGCTCAAATTCTAAAGCATTGTCATGAGGGACCCGCCGGTGGGCACTATAAAGCTAATCGGACGGCTCAGAAGGTACTTGAAGCAGGCTTCTATTGGCCAAGCATCTTCAAGGATGCTCGCGCCCATGTAAGTCGTTGTGAACAATGCCAACGCTCAGGTAATATTTCCCTCCGTGATGAAATGCCATTAAATTCAATTTTAGAAATAGAAGTTTTTGATTTATGGGGGATCGACTTTGTTGGACCGCTACCAACATCCTATGGAAATAAATATATATTTGTAGCGGTCGACTATGTGTCCCGGTGGGCGGAAGCGCAAGCCCTTCCCACTAATGAAGCCCGAGTCGTGACCCGATTTCTCAAAAAACTATTTTCACGATTTGGAGCACCGCGGGCAATAGTTATTGATAGGGGCACCCACTTTTGTAACGCACAATTTGCTAAGGTTTTGTCTAAATACGGCGTTACACATAGGTTAGCCACCCCCTATCACCCTCAAACAAGTGGCCAGGTAGAAGTAGTTAACCGTGAAATCAAACAAATTTTAGAAAAAACGGTTTCTACTAATAGGAAGGATTGGTCAGTCAAGCTTGATGATGCTCTATGGGCTTATCGGACCACGTACAAAACCGATATCGGTTATACGCCGTATCGACTAGTCTATGGGAAAGCATGTCATTTACCGGTTGAGCTTGAACATCGTGCCTTTTGGGCACTTAAATTTTTCAATCTTGATGAGAATTTGTCCTCCGAGCTCCGTAAACTCCAACTTAACGAGCTCGATGAGTGGCGCTCCCTCGCTTATGAGAATAACAAACTCTATAAGGAGCGCACCAAATTTTATCATGATAGAAAAATTAAGCACCCAAAGGACTTCCAACCGGGGGACCAAGTCCTTCTTTATAACTCGCGCCTACGCTTATTTCCGGGTAAACTTTAGTCCCGTTGGTCCTGCCCCTTTATCGTAAAGGAGGTTTCGCCCTACGGGACGGTGCTTATCTCGCACCCGGAACGAGGCGAGTTCAAGGTAAATGGGCACCGACTAAAATTATTTATTACCGGTGATAATCTTAACGAACAATTGGACAACATAGTGTTGTCAAACCCATAGTAAGCGTGCATCACTATGGTCGAGCTCACCGACCATAAACAAAGCGCTCGTGGGAGGCATCTCATGGTTATCTTTTCATTTTCTTTTAAATTTTTATTTTATTTGAGTTTTTGCAGGTTTGAAGAATATCTTTGCAGTGTGACGATCGATCGTATTCGAACATCAACTTCATGCGAGTTCTTCATGTCGGTAACTTTCATTTATTTTCTTTTAATATATCTCGAAAATATAAAAAAATGTATAAAAAAACACAAGAAAAAGAAAAAATATATATATATATAAAATCATTCGTGCACGCCTCTGTCACAGTCGTGACCTATTGGTCACGGGCGTGACATAACTGTATCTTCCTTTTCAACATGATCTCTAAGGAAATGAAATCTTATTTCTATGTGCTTAGTTCTGCTATGAGAAACAAGATTTCTAGCAATAGAAATGACACTAGTAGAATCACAAAATAATGGAGTTATACTTACCTGGATGCCATAATCTTCAATCTGATGTTGTATCCATAACAGCTGAGCACAACAACTATCTGCAGCAACATATTCAGACTCAGTAGTGGAAATAGCCACACTTGTCTGCTTTTTGCTGCTCCATGACACCAATCTTCCACCTAAAAACTAACATGTGCCAGTTGTACTTTTCCTGCCTTCTTTGCATCCTGCAAAGTCTGCATTTGAGGGTTGTTCAACATAGACTTCCTCTTTTAAGTTACCATTCAGAAATGTTGACTTTACATCCATCTGAAACATTTTGAACCCTTAATAAGCTGCAAAGGCAAGGAACAGCCTTATTGCTTCCAACCTTGCTACTAGGGCAAATGTCTGGTCAAAATCTATTCCTTCTTCATATATGTATCTCTTTTCCACCAATCTTGCTTTGTTCTTAACTATAATGTCACTTTCATCAAGTTTGTTCTTGTAGATCCACTTAGTCCCTATGACATTGTGATTCTTTGGTTTAGGAACCAACTTCCAGACTTTGCATCTTCTGAATTGATTCAGCTCTTCCTGCATGGTATCAATCCAATTTGGGTCTTGTATGGCTTCTTCAAATTTCTTGGGTTCCATCTGGGACAGAAAACTTGAGCAAAGGATTGTGTTCATGTTCTTGCTCCTTGTCTGAACACCATGACTTGGATCACCAATAATTTGGTATGCTGGATGATCATTTAGATGTCTTATTGCTGGAGGCAATCTATCTACACCTTGATTTCATTCAGTCTCCCCATCAAGTTGTACTACATTTTCTTCATCATCAGCTTGTGGGTCTTGTACTCCCCCTGGACAGCATCCATCATTTTCTTCATCCTGCCTTACAGGCTGGTCTTCAGTAATGGTTAGCTTGTCCATCTTTTCCTTCAGACCTGTAGAGCTATAAGAAATACTAGACAGCTCACCGTTTATTAGTTTAGTTTCATCAAAAACCACATGTACAGACTCTTCTACAACTTGAGTAGTCAAGTTGTAGACTTTGTATGCCCTACTGCTGTTGTTGTACCCAACAAATATCCCTTCTTAGGATTTGACAGCAAACTTAGTTAAATAGTGCTTGCCATTATTAAGAACAAAACACTTGCTACCAATGATCCTAAAATAGGATATGTTTGATTTTCTGCCTTTCATAATCTCATAGGGTGTCTTTTGTGGATTTTAGTGATGGATGCTCTATTGAGAACATGACATGCTGTGTTTACTGTCTCAGCCCAGAAAAATTCTGGGAGAGAAGTGTCACTTAGTAGTGTTCTACAAGCCTCAATAAGAGTCTTATTCTTTCTTTCAGCAATACCATTCTGCTGAGGAGTTCTTGGTGAGGAGAACTTTTAATAAATCCCTTATTCTTCACAAAATCTTGTCATGCATTCAGACTGAAATTCAGTCACATGGTCACTTCTGATTTTGACCATAGAATAGTTAAGTTTATTCTGAATTTGTCTAACAAAATTATGGAAGACAGTAGGGGTTTCAGATTTCTGCCTTAGGAAGAAAACCCATGTAAATCTAGAATAGTCATCCACAACCACAAATGTGTAGACTTTCCTACCTAGACTATGAACTGGTATATGACCAAATAGATCCATATACAGGAGGTACAAACACCTCACCGAGTCTTTGGTATCAAGACTATGGAAGGAGGTCTTTGTCTGCTTGCCTTTTTGACAAGCTGAACACACACCCTCCTGGATGCACTTGACCTGAGGACCATTCCTCACTAACTCCATACTATAGAGTTGGCTTATTGACTTATAATTCAGGTGAGCCAGCCTCTTATGCCATTTGACACAATGAGAAGCTTTCTTATCTACAACTAGACAAATAGGAGAGTTTTTATTCTCACAATCAAAATTGAGACAATAAACATTTCCTTTTCTATATCCTGACAAGATGACCTCTTGATCACTTGTTCTTCTAATCTGACAGTCATTCTTAATAAAAGAGGTGTCATAACCAAGATCACTCAGTTGGCGTATGCTTATTAAGTTATGTTTCAAACCTTTCACATAAGCCACTTGGGTAATAGTGATGGAATTATTAGAATGTTACTAAACCCTTTGATGACCCCCTTTTTAGATCCACCAAAGATCACTTTGGGTCCATTCTCTATAGGAGTGTAATCCTTCAACATCCTTCTTATTCCAGTCATGTGCCTGGAACATCCACTGTCCAAGTACCATATTGGGGTATGGCCACTTGGACTCACCTGCATTAAATAAAATTACTTAACCTTAGAACCCCAATAATTATTGGGTTCTAGGTTCAGGTTAGACTGAAACTTGTCATACTTGCCTGCAACCTTTCTGAAAGGTAAGCTAGCATTCTTCCTGACAGTAGTGTTGTGCCAACAATCTAGGGCATAATATCCCACTTTGCTACAACACCAGCACTCATATCTATTGTATCAAGCTTCAGCTTCTGTCTTACCTTGTCTAAAGCTTTCATACTCTTGATTTAACATCGACTTCCCATCCTCTCTCACTTCTTTTGTTCCCTCCATATAAATAATCAAGGTGTCCCACATCTTCTTGGAGGTTTTGCAGTGGACCAGATTCTGGAATGTAGAGTCATCTATGGCACTCACAATTATATTTGTGCCCTCTTATCTAAGGTTGTTAGAATGATCTCTTCCTTAGTCATTTCTGAATAAATCTTTGGAGTCTTGAGGTTAGCATCAAGAACTGATATATTCATAGAAATAAATGGCCCTTCTAGCACTGTGATATAAATTCTTGGATCAGATGCTTCCATGAACAATCTGACCCTTTCTTTCCATATGCCAAAAAACAATTTCCTGCAGATAGGAAGTTTCATAGATCCAAATTCCTTCTGATTCTCACTTGAACCCATTCTGTCTAACTTATAACTGCCTTTTAGATCAACTCAGACTATTAAGTCAAATCTTGAGTAACCTCGCTCTGATACCACTTGAAAGAATTGGTTTCAAGATACCTAAAACACCTAGAGGGGGGTGAATAGGTACAATTCTTTTTACTTAGGCAAATAAAAATTATATCACTGTTAGATCACTTATGCAATATTTATCACAGCACAGTTCACAGCATAGATTTAAACAAAATAGCAACACAGAAGACACACAGATTTATAGTGGTTCCCCAAGTGATGGGTACATCCACTTTCCCCCTTCTCCTATCTAGCAGTGTACTGGATTTGTCCTAACTCCCTTCTTTCTTCTCAGATCCTCAGATCTTACAAGTAAGAACCCAAAATGGTTCCTACAACTCAGACTTCAGCAATTCCTACAGCTCAGATCCTCCCAGAGAATCCTACCTCAGAGTGAGTCCACACTCCTATAATTCAGGCAATCAAGCCCTACCTCAGCCTCTTCAACAAGCCTACAACTCAGAGAAATTAATCCCTTACCTCAAACACTCAGCCCTACCTCAGCCTTTATAGATTTAGGCTTACAACTCAGAGAAATTAATCCCCTACCTCAGGCACTTAGCGCTACCTCAGCCTTTATAGATTTAGGCTTACAACTCAGAGAGATAACTCTCCTACACTCAGATCTATAAAAGATCCTACAGTGAAATTGATTAACAAAATAAATAGAACATTCACCCAAGTAGAGAGAGAAAGGGTTGAAGGTTTCTTGGTCAGTTCTTGATAGATCTGACAGCTTTAGATCCAACCTGTCTTAGCTTCTTCAAAGCTTCTTGAATTTGAACAAAGTAAGGCTAATCTTCTTGGAGATAATCTTCAATCAGCTTCCTTCTTTTAATTCAAATGTGGCTCTGAATTCTTCTTGCAGATTTGTTCTTGATCTTCACTTAGAGACTTGTTGATTTTTGGATGAAGACTTCTCTTATTCCTCTTAGTTGTTGTTTGTCTCTTCTTGTTCATTGTCTTTTGTTGATATAATAGGTCTTTATATAGACCCCATTTAAGATTATCGGCTGATCCGATTCCTAATGGTCTTCTGACAGCTCTAATAGATGTAACTGCTTTGTTGGTTGTGACAGCTGTCAAGTCTCCAGTCATGACATCTGATACTTCATTGAACTTTAACTCGGCAGAAAAGTGTCGAGATAATTCTTCAAATGTGTCGACACAAATAGATCATGTGTCGACACAATCCTTGGTGATGTCGACACAGCTCACATAATGTCGACATAGCTCTTCGTTTTCTTCTTGACACAGCTTCTGTGGAATGTGTCGACGGAAGTCATGTGTGTCGATACAACAGCTTCTAGTCTCGACAAAGTTGATGTCGACAGAATTTTGGAGTATGTCGACACAAGTCCTATGTGTCGACACAAGTGTTGTCGACAAAATTCTGGAATGTGTCTACATAAGTCCTTTTTGTCAACATAGTTATTGTCGACAGATTTTTTGTGTGTCGACACAAGTCCTGTGTGTCGACACAATCTGGCTCCTGGTGTCGACACAGCTCTTCCCAAGTGTCGACACAGCTTTTGTCAAGTGTCGACACTTGTACTTAGAAACTTTTTCTGCATTTCCTTAACCTGCACATTGAAACTCAACACAACATCAAATACACATTGATGAATATCATTGAGTTAGGTGAGGCTTCTCCAAATCTGATACACATTTTCCAATGTACCCAACACTAGGTGCATCCACGATGACGAACCTGCAGTTTTTGGACTGGCCCCCAAGGTAATATGGAGCCCCACTCCTTCCACCTCCTTCCTCTCTTTGAAGAATCCAAACTAAGGCCCATCCCAGGCTAACACCCTTTTGGCCTCCACTTTCATTGCGTCGAATGCCTTCTTGAAGACGATGTTGACGGAGCTCCCATTGTCCACGAGGATCTGGGGGACCGTGAAATTTTTGACGGTGGCTTGTACTACCAATGCGTCACAGAATGGATCCTCGTGGTCTAGCATGTCCTTCCAGGAGAAGGTAAGCTTCTCTTTTGGGGGTGGGGTCGGGGATGTGGAGGTAATGCCCCGGCGGTACCTGGTATGGAGACTCGCCTTGCGGTCGGCCTCGACTCCTACACCCTCCCCCCATGGATCACTCTGATCCCTCCTCGGACTCCGAAATCGGCCCGGTCCTCACACTTGTCCTCTTATGCCTCCGACAAGACTTCCTCTATCTGCACTTCTTGGCGGCGCTACTGCTGGGCTTGCCCTGGCTCCCCTCATCTCTAGAAACTTCGGGCAGGTAGCCATAGCGTGCCCCTCCTCTTAGTGGAAGTCACAGTAGGGCATCTCCGTTCTACCCTCCGGCCTCCTCCTCCGCGCTCCCCTCCTCCTCCCCAGACCTATCGCCATAGCTTGGTGTTGATCGGGGAGGGGGGCCTCTGGCCCTGCCTCCAACTTGGAGGGTTGAACTGGCCCTTCCCTCCTTGGCAGTGGTCTCCCCCATGGAAACCTCTCCTCGGGCGGCCCTACCACTCTGGTTGCCTCCAGCTTAGCTGATTGTTCGGCTCCTGGAGCCCCCACCTTGGTTGTTGCTGCTTTTCCCGCTGCCTGTGCTCTAACCTCCTAGCCTCCTACCCCTTGCCACCTTCTGGCTCCTTCTCCTCCTCCATAGCCCATCTGGTCAGCTTCCTGGCAAATGCTGAGTTGGACGTTTCCCCCTCAACTTCCCGGGCATCCCTCTCCATCAGCTCCTCAAAGGACAGCGGAGGCACCCACTTCAGTTCCATTCTGAAGAACCCCTACAGCAGCCCCAGGGTAAAGGCCACCGTGAGGGTGTGCCCGAGTATCTCCTGAACCTGGAGGACCTCCTCCTAGAACCGTCCCACATAGCTCCTTAGAGTTTCATTCACTCCCCGCTTGATGAGAAATAGGGACTATGACTCCTTCCTCTTCTTGGATGTTGTGAACCTCAGCAAGAACCCGCGGTGCAGGTTCTCGAAGCAGTAGATAGAGCTGGACGGAAGCTGATGGAACCAAGTTCTCGCCTTCTCCTTAAGGGTGATGGCAAAGAGCCGGCACTTAAAGGCATCCGACATCTGCTTTATCGAAACCACATCCTCAAACCATTGGATATGCTAAATCGGATCGCACCTTCCGGTATAATAGGACATTTCTGGCTCTCAGAACCCCTCTAGAACTGGGACGGATGAGACCAGCTCACTAAAGGGACTTCCCACCCCTGCCAGGCGAGCTAGGCTGTCTCACACATCCACCTCATTGGATTGTCCCACACTCGCTGAGCCAGGGAACAGGGCTCGCCCCGGCAGATCTTGCACGGGGAGATCTCGCCCACTGCCTTCCCCCACCACTTCTTTCCCAGGTCGCCTAACAGGGGCCATTCTCGCCCAGGGCTGGGTTTGCGGCCATGGGGACCGAGGGTGTCGAGCACTTGTCGCGAGTAGTGAGTGCAAAAGTGTTGAGATTCTGCATCTCTTGCCGGAAATACTCAAACATGCCAAGAGTGGTGAGAGGGGGGGAGGTGGCGAGTCGGCCTGGTCAGATCCCTGCCCTTCACCTCCAATCATTGAGCTCGCTAAAGTTTTCGGTGTTGATCACTCTCCACGCTCACCGTACCAAAATGTTGAAATCGGGAACCGGCCTCTGTGAAGTTCGAACCCTTGTGGAAGGGGTGATCGTAGACTCACTTCCCCTAGTGAGCTTGGCTGGCCAAAGACTTAGAGCTTGAAACTGGCCCAAGGCTCCAACACGGAGGTCCCACCACATACCCGGAAGATCTTAGAGCGCTTTCCCGCCTTAGCCAGTACTGAGCTAAGGGCACCTCAGAAAGCGCTATAAGACAAGAGAGTAAGAGAACTGAAAATATTGCCTTCTGAGGTACCCACTTGGGCATATTTATAGATTTTTGAAATGAGTCTGCCAACAGCGCAACTCCGCTATTCTAAATGACTATATGCAGCCAAAAAGATGTCTGCTAATAGCGAAACTTCACTGTTCTGAGAAGCTAAATACATACCTAATCACATCTGGTAGACCAAATTATGTTAACCACATGATACTTGCACCCCACTCATAGGGGAAATCAGGACCAACTTATTACTCAACTAGGCGGACGCGGCCTGGCTCGCGCAGCTCGCCTCTCTCTTTATGTGAGCGCGAGCAGGGCTCCTGCGGCTCGCCTGCTCCTCGTGCGGAGGCGGACCGGTGATCTCTGCTGGATAACCACTTAGGCGAGTGCGGGCTGGTAGGGATGGTTCGCGCGGCTCTCTAGCCCTGCTTGGAGGAAGTGGGCCTGTTGTACTGGCTCGCTCGCCTGCCTGGCGGACCCAGAGAAATTGAGGAGAAATCTGGATGTCCAGAAGCATTGAGTGAAGCCAATTCACTCAACGCCAAGCTCAGAAGGTGTCGACAGGACAAGAAGCACTGAGTGAAGTCAGTTCACTCAACGCCAGGCTCAAATGGCGTCAATAGGACAAGAAGCGTTGAGTGAAGCCAGTTCACTCAATGTCGGGCTCAGAAGGCATTGACAGGATAAGCTTCACTAAAGCTTTAGAAGATGTAGTCAAAAAATTTGTCCGGGCTCGCTCGCCTGCATGGCGGACCCACTCGGAGAACACTAGGTTGTACAACGACTATATGAGTTTTGTCACGACGATATGAGACATGACACAATGACATTTGCCTTAGCCTTGAGAAAGACCTATCGCCAAGTAAAATAGAGCTAACTTTTGGCGATATCGTTTTCGCCAGTGATAGCCCGTAACTTCGTAGTTGCTTGACAATTTCACACCGGTAAACCTGCACATTATACCCAAAGTATGTATGATCAAATACATCTTAAGATTTGATATTATCAAAACCGAGAGATGCAAAATGCATGTTCCAACAAACTTCCTCTTTTGATAATAGTAAATCTCGTTCATGAGATATAAATCACATAGAATATGACATAACTTGGTATAATGTAAAAATTACAGTGAATGAAAAATAAACAAGTTTATATGAAGATACCACTTAGAAATAAATATGAAAAGCAATATTTAGTGTGAGTGTGCACTCGTAGTATGACTCTTCATATATGTGTGCTCCCCCTATTCGTGTGCACTATATCAGAATGACTCCCTCCCATATGGCTAGCTCATGAACACTCTATTCTCCCTCTTTGATATTATCGAAAGGGATGAGCTCGATCAAAAACATGAATACATATGAGAGATGTAGCAAATTGAAAAATATAGTACACATAAAGATAAGCATGAAAAACATAGAGGTGAACCAAAAAAAACACTCAGATAATTTAATAAGCACAGGTCAAAGGTAAAAAAATAATCAATATAACAAGTGAACAGGACAACAAAAAATATATACAACTAGGCATAAAAAATCACAAGTATTTGGACAAAGCACATGAAACTAAATACACAAGATTCAACATACATGTTGTGAGATTTAACAGAGTTAATACAACAGAACATCGTATGTGTCATGAATAACAATCTTATACTATTACATTCGTGCGATAGCTAAGTAATGTAGTTTTAGTCCAATTTTATGCATGAAAACGTTTGATAGAATGATGACAAGTGTACATGTAGCATCAAAAAATAGCATCAAGCAAAAATTATTCATGTGTACATGTTATATCTTAGTAAGTCCATATGCTAACACAGGAGTAATAAAATGATAAATCATGCCACACTTTCAATCTACACAATATCAAGATTAGAACAAGGCACTGACCTATTTGATTGGTTTTTGCACAAGATTGAAGTGATTCATAAACCAAGGCACTCGTCCTCACAATGCGCATTGAGGCTTATCAGAGAAGTAAGTAGTGTTTGGGGGGGGTATCCTTATTAACTGTATTGATATCATATCATATTATTATTATTATTATTTTACCATCAATGTTATATTTTTTATGTAAGGTTTCCAAATCAATCGAAATCTACCCACATAGATAGATACACGTTAACTTGTATGCAAATATCTTAGCAAATTAATTTTGGCCCAAAGTTCTAAGCCATATAAATGTAAGATTAATTATGTGAAATTGAGATAAGGTCCCTCGCACGGCCTCTGCCTGGCCGGCCTCTGCGAGTTCGGCCCCCGCGCGGCCTCCGCCCGGCCTATAAATAGGACCCTAGACCCTCCTTAATTCTCATCTTTTCTCCTCCCAGCCTTCTCCCCCTGCACATCTGAGCTCTCCAGGAATCTCTGTCATCTCCTTTGAAGATCTTCAAAGACGACTTAAAGATCCTTCTAATTTTGACATGCTCTTACATGCAATGCATCCTAGAGAATTTCATTGCCCATCAAGCTTCCTCAACAAGCCTTCTACTTACAATGCTCCTGTCACTTGACGCTCGTCTGACAGCTGCAAGCATCATCCACTCCAGTCTCCAAACACAAGAAGAAGTCTACTGAGTCTTCAAAATGCATGATCGCCACTGCCACCAAAGACAACATTAAGCTTCGCGAGGGTTGGTATGTCACCCTTCGAATGCGGCTCTCTCCCCCCTCAAGTTATAACGAAAGAGCGGCATGTCAACCTCGCATTCACTCCAAAAGTCTGTAAAACACTAAGAAGATAGTGGAAGTTCTGTCGACATCAATCTTGCCACATGATTTTTCACCTATTTTCATGGTTTTCCACGTCAAAAATTATCTTGCCAACTCATTTTTTTGTAACTGTTTGCGCGCTCGATTGCTTCGGGCTTAAGACAATCTAATTTGGATTGGTTTACCAAGACCCTCGAGTAACCCTCAAGAAGGGTGAAACAAAGTCAAATCAAGTGTCTTTTGGATTTTATAATGCTTACATGCATTTCATAAAAATGATTACCTCCACATGCGCTTCATAAGAATAATTGTTGATAATACCTCCTCAAATTTTAGTCGTGGAATATCAACTTATGAATAAAATTGTTGCGTGTAAAGGCTTGCTGAATACAAACTTTTGGATCTCACGAGTAATAACTCTTGTGAAATATCATCCGCTGAAGAAGAACATTACTAGCGTAGAACCGCGGGATATCGACTAGAAAAACCTCACGAGTAAGAACTCTTGAAAAATGATAGCCGCTGAAAAAGATCTTCGCGAGTAGGAACTCTCAAATATGAACTTTAATACCCCACAATTAAGAACACTTATGAATGAAGTTTTTAAGGAAGATCATCAAGAACATGAAGTTTGCAAATATATGTGAACACTTTATGACAATGAACTGGAGCACATTCCATCTCATGTTGGTGAACTCGTAATGAATTATCCTATTTGTTAGACACATCAAAGTTCTCACTGCAGTGGATGGTTAAGAGGGCAATGCCCCTTGTAGGGACGATAATTTTGTACGTGCAACGCATATACCAGTGTGACTGCATTTTAGGTGTAAAATACAACTACATCGTAAAATACAATTACAAATGAACTGCATTTTCAATGTAAAATACAGTTGCAAAATATAGTTCATTTTTACAAGTGTATTTTCAACTCAAAATATATACATATGACTACTTAAAATGACCATAGATTGCAAAGATATACATTCTATGATTAATTTTGCAAAAAAAAACAAAAATGAAAAAAATTTCGATTTTACGCAGGGTTCTCCGTATATGTTGAACTTATAAACAAATTTTCCCCTTATGGGGTGCGGGCAGCAAAATTCTTCGGTCTGAGCTCTGGTTATAGATCCCCATCCAAGATTTAGGAGATGTTGACATGTGGCGATTAAATTAATAAAATATCGTGATTTTTTTAGTTTCACGCTATTATTTTTACCCGCCTATATACTGATAGCTCCCCGCCAACTCCCTCTTTATTCCGGTAATTTGGTTGAGATAACGGTCTTTTAATATCCAGTGTGCAGGGAGTTCACAACAAAGATGTAGAAGAGAAGAACATACTCTTACGTATTCTTGGTAGAAGATGAAAGGGGTATTTTAATTAGAAACTCTTACCGTGATCATATTGAATGAGATGCTATTATACGCAGATTTTTCATAAGTTTACGTTTAATGAGAAGTCCATTATGAAGAATTAGATGAATAGAATGATATCTTAGTTATCTCTATTGACATTTCAGCTTCCATTATTGACATCTCAGTTATCTTTATTGACATCTCAGTTTTTATTATTGTCATCTCAAATTTTATTTCTGCTGAATTTGATATATATGTTGACATTCACTTTTGAATTGTTGGTTGCTGCGAAAGATAAATGTGTTTCATTTGTCAAATTGAAGAGGTGACTTATGAAATGTATTGTGATTACGCTCATACTATTGTGAAAGTGGGGATAAGATCTACTTAACTCTAGAGAGGGGTGAATAGAGTATATTAAAATAATTTTCAAGTTAAAAATTATTTTGCAGTGGAAGACTTAATTTAAATATATGTGTAAGGTGCTTGCAGTAAATAAAAATTATGAAAGCAAGAAATAAAAACACAGCACACAGCAAACAGAATATAGCAACTAGAAGACACAAGGAGCTATAGTGGTTCCCCAATCAATCTGGGTACATCCACTCTTCTACCACCCTAGGTAGGAATCCACTGCAGGATGAGTTGATCAGGTGTCCTGGGCACCAATGAGCTTTTGATAAGGTGCTCAAAAACAAAACTAGATTTTTTGATCAGGTGTCTTGCCACCACTGAGTTTTAACAAGGTCTCAGAAACCAGCACAAACTTTTGAAGGGAGTTTTGAGAAACCCTTTTACAGTAGAAAAAGAAAGAGGTGAGATGTTCTTCTCTGTCAACAATCAGAGAAGACTAGTGGATGATGTTTCAAAGCTCCCCCTAAGATCTGGAAGTGGTTCAGGAAAAGAAGCTTTGCACTAGGGGTGATAGGCCTCAGTAGATGAGATCTCCAGCAAAGATGAATCCAGAAGTTACAGAAATGTGTAGTGTCTGGAGTCTTGATGGATGAAGCCTGTGAACACTTGATCAAAAGAGATCTAGAAAATCTTCTTTATCATATGTAGATCTTCCTTCAGTGGTGTGTGTTCTGAATGAATTCTGTCTGTGTGTCTGTCTGTGATTATTCTCTTTTTTGTGTGTAACTGTTAGGAGTAGCAGAATAAAATCCTCTTTTTTCCTTAGATCTGAAAAGAATGAATTGATTCTCAGCCTCCAAGATAGTCGTTATCCACTCATTAATGACTTCCTTAAATGAATTTTGCCTCTGGAGGAAAGTCCTAGAAAACATTCCTTTAAATCTCCCTTGAAACTTGCTCCAGATTAATTGAAACGGCTACAAGATCCTTGAAATAAATGATGGGAATAAATAAGATAGAATTCCATAACTGTCTGAATTTGAATCTTGAGAATCGTCGATCTCTCCAGAAAATCATCGACCTGAGCTTAACTATCGTCGACCTGAGCTCAGAGACTGGAACTAGACTGGAAACAGAAATCATCGATCTGAGCTCAACTATTGTCGACCTGAGCTCAGAGACTGGGAAAACAGCTAGAGACAAAAACGTCGATCTAAGATCGAAGATCGTCGAACGGTGTTCGACGACTCGTTGAACTGAGCTCAGAGATAGTCGAACTGAGTTCGACGATTCATCGACCTGAGCTCGATGAAAATGACTTAGTCTCCTGAATTTGAATATCTGATCTGAGGGTCTTGGCGGCAGATTTCAAGCCTAAATTCTAACCCTTAGACTCAATATAATTGACCTTAAAAACTATACAAGGATGTCAAAATAATTTTCCTAAGGACATAGTGATTCTTGCCCAAATCAGTAATAGGGTGTTCTAACAATCTCCCCTATTTGGGGTAGGATTACTATTTACATGACATAGGAAATAAAAGCATACAATGCAGATATAAAATCAAAAACAACATTACAGAAACACAAATAAAAATCACATCAGAAAGTCAGAATAGATAACACTGTCAGCTTACATAATCATTCATTTTCCTTGCTCTTTTTTAGAACTATTTTTCTATTAGGTTAAGAGCTTCTTTCTTGGATCTTCTGTCATCATCTGCACCTAGAGAAGTTTGATGTGTTTTGTCCTGGGGACTATAGCTTCTGGGTGCAGCTTCATATAGCTTTCTGAGTCAAAGAATTTGCTGGAAGAATATCTTTCAAGTTCTTTCTTTCTCTGTTCTGATAGAATGGTGAAATTTGATGTATCTCTTTCTTGTCCTCTTGGCTTTTTAATTTGATCTAGTGCAACCAACTCTTTCATTCTTACT